>JARHVA010005954.1:737500-995000 GCA_037957365.1 Torreya grandis
TGAATTTGAAATTTTCATTTACAAATCCCCCCTTTTTAGGTGGGTGATGAAGATCCTATTTTTACATTTACTCATCTCAAAAGAACACATTAAAAAAAAATATGCAAGGGAAATAGTTTAGTCATATCATTTTATTATCCAAAACATATATGATTAAAAAAATATCCCTCATTTATTAGAAAATAATATAGTATGTTTAGATTAAGGTAAACCCACCTTTGAATGGTGTGGGAACTAGTCCAGACACATTAGGAACCCTGAATCTCCACAAAAAAGAACAATATAGAAAAGACCAAAATAGACCAAAAGATGAAAGGAACAACACGTGACCTAAAAATAACTATCTAAAGAAGAGTTACCAAAACATTAGGTGCCAAAAAATAAATAACAAAAAATTAGTTACAAAACCATAAAAAAAACAAAATGGTTTATAGAATGAACCATAGATTATCTAAAAATAGAATATGATCATGATGACCACAAGTTCTTTCCAAGAGATCAATGGTAGAGAGATATAAGGATTCCCATTTGTTATTCCAAGAAAATTGATCACTACCAAGTTATCTCAATTTATGGACCCCATCCTTAGTTCCTTATGACTTTGAGCAAGAGTCTTTGGAGTGTCCCAAAAACCTATAACTAGGAAAATTATCATTTTCCTTGTCAAAATGAATAAATTGATTTCAAGAGTCAAGAGAAGACCTAAGATGAATCAAAGTGGGAATCATCTTGTTTGTCTTGATTAACACACACATTCTTATTAAGTTTATTATTTTACAGGAGTTGGTGACTAGGTTGATAGTTGCTATAATACCAAAAAATTTAGCAATGTTTCTTAGGATATTTACATCCCAAAAATAATGAAGGAAACCTAGATGTTCCATCCATAGAGGGATCCTATCTACTTTGAAATTTGAGGAAAATTAATTGAGATTATAATGTTTAAGCATGAATAACACCTTTCCCATGAGCCAGGGGCCTTCATAAATAATTTTTAGATAATTATCCCATCCCTCAAAAGAGAATAACAACCAAAAATTGACTAGAGCCATAATTTTAATGTCTCCATCCTCAAACCATTTCATCTTTACCCAGTTCCTAACAACATCAATGTCATGTATTCCTCTAAAAAATTTACCAATGAGAGAATTATTATATTTAGCTTCCATTTCATCAAGAATATTATCAGGGATGTATAGTGTTATACTCTTCTTCTTTTGATGTTTATTCAAATGCATTAACAAACTCCTATATATATTCTTGGTACTTGAATTTAAGGTTTCAACACTTTCCATTCTTAATAAAGAAGAGACTAAAATATCTTAGTTCTAAACATGAATTCTAGACCAAATAGTCCTGGAAATGTTTTGAATAAATTTGAATTTTTGAGTCCCCCCATGTATGAGAGTAAATTAATGAATGTTCCACCACATTTTTTAGGAGTAATGACCCAAAGATTTAAAATTTTAATAAAAAAAACACAAAATTAATGATCCAAAAATAATTATTAATATCACTAAAAAGATTAGATCGATCTTTACCAAAATCACAACCAAATTTTATTGCTTTTGTACTATAGAAAGACATGATAATAATTAGTAAAACTTTGACAAGGCTCCATAGATTTGATTCTAAAAAGATTGATTCTAAACTATAGAATCTAAAAAGGTACTATAACATTAATTTAAGATTCATTGGAACTATATATGCTTGGACTATATTAGGATCATTAGTGATCCCTATTGACTTCCTTTTGTATTGTTAGAGACTACTTATTTTCCATTATAGGTCTTTATTGATGTTATAGTGGCACTAGGGGCCACTTTCTTTTTCTCCCTTTTCAAATTATTTAATTCTATCAAATTATCTTCCCCTAAAGTGTCAGTTCCCTTTAAGGTAACTTGGTTTATTTGGACCTTTTGGGGAAAAATAATATTGCTTGAGAATATCTAACCAAGGTGAAATGCCAAATGAGAACTATGCTCTTGATGTTCCTCATCCTTTTTCCCTAGAGAGGAAGTCCTAAAATATATTAAGAGATTCCTCTTCACCAGAGGGGGAGGATACTTAGAGTCTAATGATATAATAAGATATCCTAACATCATAATATAAAATAGTCTTTCATTCCTTTTAGGGATTTTGGGTCCCTAAAATTGAAAGTTGGTACACAAAGGTTCTTGATTATGGCACTCCATTTCCAAATTCGAATCCCTATTAAACATGGAAGGACTAGTGTGTACTTTTCCAATTTAAAGGTCTATAACTTCAATCGTAAGATGTAAAATAGATAAGGAGTTATACAGAGGGATCCCATTATATTCCTTTGATACTCTAGATAGCTTTGTTGTATCTATTTTTCATCCATGTTTTAAATAAATTGACATTGGATTCTTTCATGACCAATAGAATCAAATCCTTTACAAATGATGTCATCCTTTTCATAAACAATATTTTGGGTCCAAATTATAAATTTATACTTACATTGTATGTTGCTAAGGATTAGTTTATTTGTCTAAACATACACATTGATCCTTACTTCAATAAGTTATTTTTTTAACTTGGTGATATGGTCAACATATATTGGTTTTCCAATGGCTTGACTAATTTTAAGGAAAAAATCTTCCTTACAAAACTCTAGGGGTATGTAAAGAAGGTAAACCCATATGGGAGGCTCCATTGGGGTGTCATATTGAAGATTCAATCTAGGTTTCTATTTCCAAATAAATAAGGAATATTTTCCAAAATACCATGGTCCTCCTTGCAAATATTTCTCATAGTGATCCAAAGAAAAAAAAAAAGATTATAATTTTTTTTTCCATGGATACCACAAACACATGGCCCATAGCTTTCCATTTCTTGACAACCTAGTCTCTAAAATCATTGATTCAAGGTCTAAATCCATAAAAAAAATTCCAATAGTGAATTCTCAAAATATGCTCTAGTGTTTTCCATAATGGCATCATGGATGCCCAATATCACCTAATTTTCTCCGTTACATGTCTAAGGTTTTGGACATAAATTTTCTTTGAATAATTTAGCCTTGAGACAAGATCCACCTTAGATTTTTTTAGTTCCTTTTCCTTGATAGTATTAGCCTTTTTGAGGCCATCACCTCTAGAGTCATATCCATCAGAGCACCTCCTCTAATAAGAATATAGTATGTTATATTTTAAACATAGAGAAATATTGAATTTGAATTTTGAATTTTGATATTTTAAATTAATTTTGTATTATAAATTTACATATATTAGTGCTACACTAGATCATGAAAATCCCAATTTGTCAATGGGAGAAACTAGTATACATATGCAATAAACACACCTAAAATATGGGCAAAGATAAAACAATGATAACATAATAAATAAATATTCCCCCATAGATGCATGTTAACAACCATGAAAATGTAGGAACTATATAAAGATCACATAATTTTAGTGACTACACTAAATTGAGTTACTTGGACTAATTCATGGCATAAATAAAAAAATAAGGTGACAAGAGGATCCTATAAAAAAACTAACATAGGCACAAGCAACCACATTTTCATGCAATAAATAATTCACATGAAAACAATCAATGTAACATTGTGACAATGTTAATGCAAAATATACTTGATAAGAGATATATAAGATACATGTGGTAAATGATAAGTAAGGATATATATCACAATAATGGAATCCTTTAAAATTGGAATGCCTCCAAGCTAGGAAATGTTATCTATGAAACTGGACCATCTAAGATGTGGGTGCACTAGGTGAAATTCAATATTATGTAACCTATGAACCTGCAAAGAACTCAATCCACAAAATAAAGTGAAAATCCTATGCATTATTCATGGATAATTAAAATCTATAGAATATTTATATATACATCATGTGTAATATATTATTTTTTTATTTATTCAAAATTTGTAAGGTTTTTCATTTTTTTTATACTTCCACCAATGTTTTTGAATTTTTCAAAATTTTACTATATTTTTAAAAATTTCTTGATGTTTTTTAATTTAATGTCATATGATTATAATTTGGAATATTTTAAAATTTTTGATCATTTTCAAATTCCATGAAATGAATTGAAATATACACCATTTTATTTTAATTTTCAAAAAATTATGTATCTAGGCCCTTATGGGTGTAAGTATTGGCTTATCTTGATTGAAAGGATTAGATTTTTTCATTAAAACATTGATACTTTTAAGCATCATTTTAGTATTATTTCCTTCCTAAGGTGATTTACAAACCAAAAAATAAAAACATGTAAAATTTTTAGTGACTTTAATATTTCTCCTAGAGTTTTAATTGTCTCAAATAGGTCATGTCTTGAATTCTAAATTTATAATATTAGTTTGAAATTAAATCCTAATAAATTAGATCTTAAGTAAATTAATTTAAATTTTGATTTACCATTCTTATTGGAGTTTTTACACTTTGTTAATTACATGATTTTTTCTTGGAGGTTTTTTATATCATGGCCCAAAAAAGAGATATTATACCATCCAATTCAATTGTGTACACACTTGCATTTTCATCAACTAGCATATGAATTAGGTACTTTTTATTTTATTTTTTTAAATATTTTTTAGACATTTTTTATTTTTTATAAGATGAATCCAATCTCATTCACTATTTATGTTTAACTTAAATCTATTCTTTACACAAACTAGGGGGAAAAAATTAAGTAGATCTAAACACACAAAACTAAGATATAGAATTAAAACCTTTTTTAAGATGCATAAATATAAAAAAAAGACCATGTGTCATCAAAATATGCTAAATTAATGGAATGAAATGACAAATAGGTTAATAATTTCATGCACCTATTGTCTATAAGCATGAGACTATATTTTTACTATGTTGTATGTGTTTGATCTACTCTCGATTTATATACCTATACTATGCTTTGAGATGTGTTTATAGTTGTATAATAATTCCATGTAATGCTCATATGCAACAATATTGGTGCATAAATACCATCTCTAGGTCACCAAAATTATCTATATGTTGATGGGACATGTCTCGATTGGGTTTCACAATTTGGTTTTTATGGTGTTCATATCTTACACTTAATTAATTTTGAATATACACACATTTAAAAGACATGCAAGGTATAATATGCCATGTGACCGAATCCTCTCTTTGACATAGATTTCACACTTTAAAATAAAATAATATTAATGGAATTGGGTAAAATACTAGAGAAACATTGTAACTACATATACAAAATGTCTATAATAAAACCTCCCTTGATTTGACTCTCTCTCTCTCTCTCTCTCTCTCTCTCTCTCTCTCTCTCTCTCTCTCTCTCTCTCTCTCTCTCTCTCTCTCTCTCTCTCTCTCTCTCTCATATTAATGTTATATTATCTAAAAGACTAGGTAATACCTTATATTTATATGATGATTTAGGATGACCCATGCATATTTGATGGCTTTTGAAAATCCAAATGGGAAGGATTAATGTGTTATTTAAGGTAAATTGGGTATAAATACCTATAAAAATGAAAGGTTCAAAGCCATAGTGGTACAATCATATCTAGGATGGGCCCATACAACTACGAGTTTTTCTAGGGAGAAGTAAGACTCAATCTCAAGGTAGGAGTGGATAATAGGTAATAAGTATTAAAAATTTACTAAAATTTACCTTTTGGATATGTATTGGGATAATTTTTTGGTATATTAGTCATGGTCCATCTTATAAATGGGTTAAAATGTATAAATTTTCAAAATAAGTAAACTTGAGAATAAAATAATGGAATAAGGGTTTTCTGCCAGATTTGGGTATCTACACTAGGCTTAACCACATCATATATATGTATTTAATTTATAGGAATAAAATTTTGGGGTGTTATTATCTTTGGTTGAGGATTTTTAAAATGAGGAATGATTATTCTCATAGGTTCCACATGTTTACAATATCAGAAATGAAAATAATCTAAAGTGATAGTATAAATGTTCTTTTCATGCAGGAATTTCAAACATATATATAATTTCGATGAAATAAAATTCATATAATTCATCCAAGTTATTCCAATAAATACATTTTACTTGAATTCAATATATATCACTTGATATGTTATGGCTATAATCTTTGGTTCAACATCTATGTTTATTATATTATCACCAAAAAACTATGTGACTATTTTATAAATCTTATTTTGACCATATTTAATGGTTTTAGAGACTTAAAATCAGTTAAAAATGAATTAATAAATTCCTTACTATATATTTTAAATCTTGAACCATTATCTGCGAACACCTCTTGATTCTTAAGTGATTGATTTTAACTTGAATGTATACAAAAAGGTATTAATCAATAATGTCTCTAAGTGGAAGACCATGGATATCAATGGATATGAGGTGCTCATTATTTTTATATTTATTAGTAAGAGATGAAAATTAATAAGGCTCAATGTTGGTTGGTAATGTAGAATTACACAAATCATCCCTTAACTTTTGTCTGAAAAAAACTATATATAAGAAATTCTAGAATAGATATATTTATTTTCATATTTTATAATTGGTCCACTAAATCACGTGTCTTATTAATACAAAACCTTAAGTAAAATGAGGAATATTTAAGGTATTTTTATTTATCCAAATTTTAAAATCTTAAGGATGGATAATGAAATTATATGTCTTACCCCTTTAGGTTATCACAATATTAATATTAGAGTGAACCATCATACATTCAATAATATGAGAAGTATAATTAAGGGCAATAATGGCTAGGGTTTCATCATATAAATCATGAAAAAAATCCCTATAATACTTCAATAGACAATCAATATCCTATGACATATAGTATAAAATGAGCCTATAATTAATGATAAAATTTTGCTTAATAACCATAAAAACAAACTTGTAAAAAATCTAGATACCCACATGGCTTTTCAAAAATTAGTTTAGCATATAAACCAAAGATAATTATTATGTAATACAATAATTTCAAACCTATAAATGAGACATTAAATAAAAATAAGTCAAAATTTTGCATAATCATTATAGCCTAAACAAAATAGTAAATTGAAGTAAGGCACAAGTAATAAATAATTTTTATATGAAACTCTAAATTGTTAAACAAAATATATGTAAAAAAACCTAAGTAATTACTAAATATACATGACTTCAAATAAAAAGGTGTAAATGTCACTTTATCAAAGGTGGACATGATTTGAAAGGTAGAAAGTGATGGAAAGCCAAATAGGATTTGGTCAAAAGTCATATAATAAAATATAGATCTAAAAATTCGAAAATAACTATAAAACCCTAAGAATAAGGTATAATAATTTTTAAATTGGAGGGATTCATTGAAATGTATATTATTTTACATTTTTATCAATAAAACAAAAAAACAATCTAACAAGGGAGATGCATTATTTAAAAATGTAAAATAGTGTTTTCAGATTTGTTATAGTGGCTTAAAATATATAAATAGGAAAATATAAAGTTATAAATTGACAATTAAACTTTAAAATAGATAAATAAAAATGAAACAATGATCACACCTTAATGATTTATAATAATTTGAGTGTAGATCTAGATTGTGCAAGTCTAAATTTACCTCTATGTCAAATTTGGGACTTTAACTATGCAAAGACAAGATTAGCTTGTATGATAATCATTCCCTTGATTTATTTTTGGTTAACCAAATTGACCTTAATACCTATCTTTCTCCACCGGTCATGTCTTACAATGTTTGCTGGATTCTATTTTTTTTCTACAAGTACACAAGTAGATGGTATACTTTCATGTGCTTGAAATTTTCCAAACTTGTGGAAAAAACTATCTAATTTTCATCATAGATTACATTTGCCTATTTTTCCACATATAATTATACAAAATAATAAGGGAATGAGTATTTATATTTTGTATCCTATGTTTAACAAGTGTCCTTCCCATTCTAAGTGGTCTTTGTAAAATATTCATGACTGATCCCCAATTATCCTTGGGTTCATAATAGTTATCAATATTTTCATTAATTAACTATATATATTCGTATTTAACTCTTTTTATTTTTTCCTCTCCATTTAATTTAATTACCCATGGTATCCTCTGTAACTAGTTTAACACACACCCTACCTTCCCTATCTCCCAGACTTTTACTTCACCCATGTGCAATAGATAATTATATTTATATTTTTAAGAGTTGATTTAAAATGTATTAACATTTTATTTAATAATATGGGGATATGATATATAAATAATCCACACGGTTCATGTCAAAAGTGATGCTCTACCTATTTTGGGAAGGAATACGTTGATAGTGAAAACACTAAAAACTAAGTCCAAAACATTCCTTTCCAAAAAACATATATTGCATGGGTATATATATGGTTCACTTTTTTAATATTTTCAAGTCATTTTTCATCTATGTATACCTTTAACTAATATTATTTATTTATCTGACTAAATATGTAGCGATCCATGAATGCAGGTATTTCATAAGTTATAAAAATAAGTTTTCATATAAAGGACTATATATTTCATATAAAATCACTTATTTTGATTCAAATATCCCCTAAAAATATCATTATTTATGTAATCTAATGCTTTCTCTTAAAGCCACCACTTCAAATGTTCCAAAAATATCCTCTCTTCTATAACCACCTATAACCTTCATTAGCTAGTTAAACAAGATCTTTTCCACTATCATAACCTATAACCTCCATTATCTATTTAATATGTTTGTGTTTTTTCACCCTTTCAAATACATTATACTAATTGAATGAGATAAAAAATATAACACTCCTTACACCAACCTATCACTTAGTTAAGTTACCAATGTTCTCATTTGAGGTACAAAAAGAGATTACCGAATACTTGTTATGTTGGTGAGATAGATTTTGTTAATAATTAAATAAATATTAATAATTAATCATATACCAAGAGATAACCATATCTAATCTAATACATGGGGAAGTAAAGCATGAATTTAATATTATTAAATACTAAACAAGTTTTACCATTTAACTATATTCCTTCATTTAAAGTGTAATATACATCAATATTCATTATATGCCAAATTATATCAAAACTATAAAAAATGGTGACTCTTTATAATAGTCCATATCTCATAACTATTATTAAAATAATAGATTTAATATACCTTATTATAAATACAAAGTGTGTGTGTAAACATATTGTCGCTATACAATAAGCTTATTTATCACCCTAAAAGTAGTGGATCTTATCCTAATATCTTAAATAAGTGGTATATGATTTATGTTTTGTTGTTACCTTTATATATGATATAAATACCATAAAGATATGTGTAGGTGTAACTATCATGTAAAACTTATCCTTTGTATGTGGTGTACATGTGACTATTTTGTATTAGCACTTCTTATTCCCAGGTCTTCTTTATTACACATTCCCTACCTTAAATGAAGTCCTCAATACTTCATCCATCATTCCTCACTATTTTACCCTATTTTTATTTTTAAAAAATATTGTTTAAAAGGTATACAACTTTAAAATATAATAATGCTAAACTATATAGTTATTAATATATTTTATTGTAGCTTGTTAAATATAGAAACATTCTATTTTTATAAAAACTATAAATAAATTAACTTAACTTAGATCTAGATCACTAGTTGACTATTTTTGATGTCTAACAATGAAAACTAGAAAAATACATGGTTGTGATTTCTTTAAATAAGGAATAGATTCTAAAGATATTTAGAAATACGTTTTCACTCCTAGATAGAATTGTAAGCCAGTTATGTCCTTTAAATTCGTATGTGTCTACAAGACTACAAAAAAATAGTGATTATTCCATATTTTTCACCTATGTTTACTAAATAAGTTGAGATATTTTGATTTTTTTTGTCCCACAAAACTATCATTATTTTCCTTCACTTTGATTTGGAAACCCTATGGGTCTTGTGAGATCTATAAAACTATAAAAAATAGAGGGGGAGTGTAATGGGATGAGCTAGCCACAATAACTCAGTTAATTATTGAAAACTACTTAAATATACATATACTCTAAGGAGAGAATCAAGCCACACATAATTCTCCCACCTACAATGATTTTAAAATTATGCTCCTTGACCATAAATATGTAGCTATAAATATGGATTTGATAATTGATAATGATAGCTCTTGAATTTATTTGAAATGTTTTATACGTGGTTTGTGAATGATCTTAAATTTTGGAAGAATACAACATATTTTCTCAATTCAAAATAGTGTATAATTTGTCAATATATAGTGGAAAGCTATGGATAGTGAATGAAATTTAATCTATATTCATAGTAAAAACTTTTATAAATTTTATTTTATCCAACCTTGAAAAATGTTTGGAAAGACCCAAATATATATATTTTTAAATCAGAAACTAGATGTTAATTAGCATAGGATGAGGCCATACTAGATGGATAGGTCTTATTTTCAAAATTTTAAACTATGCATTAATTGTCACATGACAAGGTCATAGTAAGTGGATAGGTCTACAACAATGGACCTATCCACCAAGTGCAAACCTATCCCAAAAAATCAAGGAAAACCATTCTACATTAGAGTAAATTTGAGAGTGGTGCAACAAATATTTTATCATTAACTTGGAAATTTATGTGTATACGTGATGGTAAATAGAGGTTCAATCCCACATATAGGTAGATAACCTATCCACCTAATGTGAACTAGTCCCATCTAATACAAGATAGCTATTCAAGTTTGAATATGTGTGAGAGTTATGTAATAAAGCTTTGAGCATTAAATTTACAATTTATGTGTATTATTAATAGTTATTAAAGGTTCAATCCCACATATAGATAAATGGATTGTAAAAATAATGAATAAGGGTCATGTATTGGTGTGCAAGTCAACTACTTTAGAATATGTCAAGAATTAACATTATTAAGTACTTGTGACTAGATATAGGTATATACATTTACCCCATTTTTATTATTGTAATTTAATTAAGAGATTAAAGGAGAAAATAATACTTGAGTGTGTACAATAATATTTTTATTTGATAGGAAACTCTAATTGTGCACTACATTTATATTTATAAAAACCTATAACCACACATGAAATAGTCATTATTCACATTTAAAAATTGAAAAACATGAAATTTTAATTTTTAAAAAATTGAAAGGAGAGAAAGGGTGTAAACTATATGTAGATTAAACCTCATTCCTCTATAACCCTTAAAATAAATTGAAACATTAGACAAATATATCCACTTATTGAATCACTTGGAGAGATGGTTCCTTATGTTGAACCATTGGTGAACTAAGAGTGATTAAATCTCAAATTTGAATAACTAATCAATACCTTAACTTGTAAAAAATCATACTCAAACTCTCATTAATGAGGAAAATTATCTAATGTACTAATTGAAATAAGGTATAACCATAATGGGTTCACTAGTAGTGATTCCAAGGCCATTGAGTGTGACTAACTTCAAATGTACGCAACCTTATAATAGAAGATGGAACCACATATTGGGTTCACCAGAAGCAATTCAAAGGCCATTTATTGTCACTATAATTTAATTTTCATTAGTCACAAAAAAATGATTCACAATGTTGTATATGGCTCTATATTATGTTTGTATGATCGAAAGAGAATGAAAAATATTTATGCACTCATAATGACCTTAGTGCCACTTGATTTAATTTAAAAAAAAACTTGCCTTTGAATTTGTAAACTTTATTATATTTGATATGTGTATGAACTAGTATCATTCATTTTGAATTTTTAAAATCATATGTATGTACATGAACATGTATCATTCCCCTTGAATCTATGCCAAATGATCTAAACTGTCATGCATTTATATGGTTAATTGTAACTAAATGTAAAATCTATAAATTATTATCTTTTATATATTTTACATATTCTGTATTTGAATTCAAGTGTGTATTATTATTTACTCAAGTATTTGTAAATTGATTGCATATTCATGTCATATGGACCCATTATATATTTAATGTTCTAATTTATAGCATATATTTATTATCTAAATTAATTTGAATATTTGAAACCTATATTCTATCATAAAATATAATTTTTTAGTTTACATTGAATCTTTGAAATATGTACTTAGTCATATGATCTAATTTTTATACTCATGGATGCCTAAATTTCTAAGACAAACACAATATAATTCCCCTCATTTGAGATGAGGGATGTATCTTGCAAGTCACTCATCTCAAAACATGAGTTAATTGTATCATGTAATGAAGATAAAATCATGAATGATCATGTTAACATGTTGATATTATGTCATCATATAATAATGTATGTGATTATAATTTAATCATGTATGTAATTTATTTGAATCAAGCTACGCAAGTTTCATATCTAAATAGGTATAACAATGAAGTGCAAACTAGGTAACCATCTTTGAATTAACACTCATAATAAAAGTGCATGATATAGATCATGTCACAATTTAACCCTAATTTGGATAAGAGGATATATTACTTGTGTAAAATTTTTAATGCTATAGGAATGATATGGCACAAGGGTGAATATCAAACTATAGTAGGATAATTAATGTGCTAAACTCAGATGTACCATATGATAAATTTATAAATCTGAGATATGAGATTATTTGAAATTATAGTTATGATAGATATATAAATGACATAAAATATTAATTTACTATTTATAATTATAATATATTACTAGATATGGTACATGTGGGAATCAAGAATGAAGATAATTATTTATTAGTTGATAGATTCTAGATCTAGTTCCTCTGTCTCTCTAAAAATTTACATCAACCTAAGATAGTTGTATTGAATGCTAGTATCCTATACATAATATTTTTGGAAATAATATGTGACCAAATGGATGATTCTAGGTTTGGATTCAACTTCACTTTGGTGTATTCAGATCTGGGTCATGGATTACCACTCCTGGTGAAATGACAAAACCCTAATTTTCCATCTTCAATGAGACCTTAGGGAAAAATGTGTTATTTGACACACATTGTATATCTAACCCACAATGATATAACTATAAAATGGTGATACCTACATAAATAATAATCCATAAGAGGGAATAAAAATCATGTAGTTATCCCCTACATGTTGGTTTATGTGTGAATCATCTAATATGTGTAAAGAATGCAAAATAGTGACTTGGCTTGTAACTTGGCAATTATGACCTTATGAATGTGTTTTTATTACTTTAGAATTGTAGATAGGATATTAATTTTAATATTATTATAATAGGGTAGAATAGGAAATATTTATTACTTGATTTCTTCTTGAGTTCTCTTTGGTTTGATTGCTAGGTATTCATAGGTGGTAGCTAGGTGAGGAATGAATCAGGGTTGATATTGTATTTATACCAATAATATTGAGAGATAACTCACATTAAATAGCTTAGGATGAACATTTTAATAATTTTTTTTTGAAAATTTGATTACTTTAGGGCACTATAAACTTATGCTAGGTTAGTACAATAATGTGGAAGTTATTTCATGACCTAAACATTAGTGTCCAAGGAGAAGGAGGGTAGGCACAAGATTAGAAATTGTATAAGTATAATATAAGTACATTTTAATCATTATGGGAAATATGGAATGTTTTTTTCATAAATATAAGGTTGGTTAAACTAATAAATAATAAAATAGGCACAAGATAGATCAAATGCAAGGCTTATGGAAGTAAGACATGTGTGGAACTAAGATGAATAACTAGGGTTTGATTTTACTAACTGTACAAGACTGAGGTGATATTTCATGACCTGAACATTAGTGTCCAAGGAGAAGGAGGTTAGGCACAAGATTAGAAATTGTATAAGTATAATATAAGTACATTTTAATCATTATGTGAAATATGGGATTTTTTTTTATAAATATAAGGTTGGTTAGACTAATAAATAAGAAAATAGGCACAAGATAGATCAAATTCAAGGCTTATGGAAGTAAGACATGTGTGGAACTAAGATGAATAACTAGGGTTTGATTTTACTAACTGTACAAGACTGAGGTGATACAAAGTCAAAAAATATCATATACATTCCCCATGTTATAATAATCAAATTTATAGCTTAAAGTAAAGTAATAATAACTTGGGAGTGTATACAGACATTGTCTTTACTTGAGTTGAATTTTGAGTGCTTTGCTAGAGTTAGATTTTAGTGATGTAGTGGTGATTGAATTGTAGCCAAGATCATGTTATGGTTTATAGTCAATGCATATGATTTGGGTTAAAATTAATTTAAATATATTTAAATTGAAATATTAAGCTTTATGAGTACACTTGTGTGTTTATGTAATTACCTTGCCTATTAGCAAGTTATTTTTGTAAAAAATGTATCATTATAAGGTTATGAAACTAAGATTAGGATAAATATATATAAATATTTAAACTTGAAATATCCATGGATATAAAGAGATATAGAGAGAGAAAGAGAGATGTTGGAAGGAACATACACCCAACCTTGGATCAAAACTAAGTTTCCACCTAGTAGTTGATATAAGCTCAACCATGAAACCTAATGATACTTATAACTTGTTGAGCTTGGATGATCAAGTCTAAACTAAAAACTTAGAAATATTTATTTAATAACCCAAAACATGCCAAAAGGTGAACCAAATAATCTAGTAGATTAGCTTGCTAAAGTCTATAAAATTTCATGGGGTATCATTACATGTAATAATTTTGGAATCTAAATTTGATTTGAATTTTATAATTTTAGGCACATGTTGCATAATATATTCACCTTAGATTTGTATCATGATGAAAATATGTGTAAAAATGGCACCATGTATATATTATACCATAAAATGTGTATCAAAATCATATAACTATGTGATTTGGCCAATTTTAAAAACTATGTATGTGTGGAGTACATGATTCCAAATCATGCTCCACTTTATGAGGATAAATTTAAAATTGATATAAGTACAAATGTGTATGACATGTTTCCAAACATGCCCCTAATGTAAATTGGAGATGATAAATAATGAGTAGGTGTGGATAATTATTCCAAATCATTCCCTTACTCAATCTATGAATTATAACTACCATACTAAATGAATGTGGATAACATGCTTCCCAAACATGCCCCCACTAAATCTGAAATGATATATGTGTGGAAGCGATGTCCATATTGCATGCCTCCAATAAATCTAAGAATTAGTGTAAAGTGTGGATAACATGCTTCCCAAGTATACCCCACTAATATTCCCCCATTTGAGGTGATCAAAAAAATAGTATGTTAAAGTTACCTCACCTCAAAATGGCAAGACAATTGTAAATCTATGAATGTAACCATGTAGCATAAAGAAAGAAATGTTTTTAGGTAAATGTATCATTTAAGAACATAGAGTGAATGTTATCACATTTAGTCATAATATGCATCATAAATATCATGAAAATGTCTATATATTAATAATATAAGATCAACAAGCAAACAAGCACACACACAATAACACTCAAAATCAAGTAAAAAATTAATTGTCTAAGGAGACCACAAATAAGGGGCATGTTAAAATGATGAAAAATAGAATGGAAATGACTTAGTTAAATATATTTAAAAGTAAGTAATGACATATAAAAATGTGCATATAACAAGCAATAAAATATTCACATATCCAATAGTACATTGACATATTCAAATGTACAAGAAATAAACATAGGCACAAGAGCCATGGATAATAGAACACATTAATGCTTGAAAAATTAAGACAAAAACAATTCAAAAAACTCAAGGAAATGTGTAAAGGGAAAACATAATAAACCAACATAAACATGTCATAGTGGCCCATGGATCAAATGTGTTAGCAAAAAATGTCAAGTACATAACATATCAAGTACCATGTGTAATGTATAACCATGGATAATAGGCATGTGTAAGTAAATAAGTAAACATGATAGTGTAGAGTGATCATCAAATCATATAACCTATTTATATCAATATCATATAATATGCATGCCCCCTATGTCCTAGTGACATAAGTAAAGGGAAATCTCAACACCCATATCTATGTATTCCTATATATGTGTATGTAGTAATAAATGATATGATATCCCTTAACATGGAACTAACACATATGCCAAAGAGCCAATAAAACATGTCAGTGCCAAAAAGAATTTTTGATTTTTAAATAATTTATTTTTTGTTTTTGAATTTTTTTTGTGAAATTTTATGATGAATAAATATCATCATATGATCTCAAGATGAGGATGAGAATATTCAATGTTTGGTAAATATATAACATTTCTCAAATGAGATACACCATATGCATACATAGTAGAATAAGAAAGTGTGTGATGCTCTTTTGGTAAATTTATACCTTGTGTCTTTACTTTAGAGTTATTTTACTTTGTTTCTAGTACATGGTTTGCCAAGTTTTGCATTATATTTTGTCAAAAATGGACTAATATGCATAATAATAGATCCTAATTTGGATCCAAGTGTGAAATTACATTGAAAAGTTTTGAAACACAAATAAGATATAATAGTTTTATTTACATGTTCAACATTATATCCTAAAGATGTAAAAACATTCCAGGTGCATATATTGAATTTAAAAGTTGGGTCAAGTATGATATTTTTAAATTTATTTAGATTTAATCAAGGTTTAATTATTTAATTATTTGAAGAATGATTGATATTTTATTCATATAAAGGAACGCATTGGACATTACCCCTTTTAGGCACCTTTTACTCTTTCTATACTTGTTCCTTTTGTATCATGTTTAGAACATTAGATTTGTTAAGTGTATCTTGCATTTTGAACTCTTCTATTAAAAACCTTGTTTTAAGATTACTTGTTTGATTTTACTGAATTTGAGCTAGAGACTTTTGTTCTTTCTATAATTATTACATTTGTAGGTGTTATTATTTTGAATCATCTTTTTGACGTATTTCTTGTTCTTTGTGGCTTTATTCATCATGTACCTTATTTAATTTTTAGGTTCTATCTTTCACAAAATATACCGTTGAATGATTATTATTATCATTACCACTATAGCCCAAGCCTTGGTGATTATTCTGATCATATGTGGAAATAGGGTGAGTGATGCCTTGGTAATGTTTTCCCAATCCTTGACCATGATAACCAATTTTTTGTAAATATTTATTTCCAAAAACATATTTCTTGGAAAAGGGAGTATCATTATTGAGAGGCAATTTTGTATCCTTTTCTTGATCCGATTTCTCTTTTTGGACCTTTTCTTGATTTGTGTTTGATATTTGCATCTATTTTTTCTCTAAATTTTTAATTGGTACTCACATTTAATGTTTTATAACTTGTGTTTTAGGAAAGTTACTCATAATTTTGGTGGTTTTCTTGAGTGATGTATCAATTATAAGATCACCACTATCTTTGAGACTTTGTATTTAGTTCTTCAATGCAAAACAATGGTTTGTATGATTCCAATGCATTACATGATATAAAAAATTATATTTAGATCTCTGTATAGTATGTATAGGAGGCAATTTGATCACTTTATTTCTAATCATTTATCTTAAGATCCCACTTGGCCTTTTAGTAACCTTTGGTATAAAACTTGAATCACTTGTTTTAGACGTGTTTTGCTATAGCTTTAAATTTTGATAAGAAACCTTATTGGGTAAAACATTCATAGATGAAGATACAAAAATGTAATTAACATTACCATGTTTTGATTATGTAGGAGTGTTATTTTATTTTTATAATAAGGTGATATTTGAATTTAGAGATTGATTTTTCTATTGTAACTCTTTTATTAATTTGGTGATACTATCAATTTAATCTTGTAGGGTTTTATGGTTACCCTCTTTTGCCATAATAGGATGATCCACCTTTTAATTTTAAGGGGAAATAATATTAACCTGGTTAGATGGAGGATAGATATCACCCTCCTTAGGTTTAGAATGAATAAGCTCAATTTTATCCATTTGAAATGTTTGAAAAACTGATATTAAAATAGGATAAGCAAGGGAAACAAATGCAAGGGAGAAATTAATCATTAAAATAATGATATAGGAATTTAATATTATTGGATATGTTTTTTTGTAAAAATAGGAAATAAGATGAACCAAGAAAAATAGGGAAACAAACATACATGTACGGCCTGTAGATATAAATTTACTAAAACTAGTAAATCTCTAAATTTGGTAAATTTGTATAATATTTCAGCATACTGAAAGAGGTTTTTGTCTATATCAATATGTTTATGAAATTAATATAAGTAAGTTGAATTTTTATTTAATATGAATCATAAATATTCAAAATAATTATTGAATGCTTCACGGGTAAACTCTAGAATATTCCAAATAAAGAATCAGTAATTATGATAAATCAAGAATATTTTTCAAAGATCTGAGATAGGTTTTTGAATAAAATATGTTTTTTGATGAAACACATAAATCAATTTAAACATAATTAAACCATTAAAATTTTATGTAAATATTTAATGAAAATAGTAAATTACAAAAATTGAAATATTCACACAATTTTTGGAGTAAAAAGAGTGTTTTACATATAAAAATATCATTAGAAAATACCTATAAGTAATTTTTAAATGAACCTATTTGGAGGCTAAAATGTGCCTATCAATGAATAATCCACTTGAAATAATTTTCAAATGAATCCCTTGTGACTAGAGTAGGTAAAACCCTAGGGTAAGTCTTTATATCTAAAAGTCCATCACAACAAACTAAAACCCTAGGAGTTTTGCAAGCCCTATATCAAAAAAATGCATATTCACATATGTCAGGTGTTGGCCATTTTGGCCCACATACAAGATTATGTCTAGATAGACCATGTTGTTATTGGATGAGTAGATAGACAAGGTTCTGAATGGAGGAAGTAGTCTAGAATCTCAATTTGCTCACAAGGCTTTTAAGACACATTGGGTTCACTTAAAGTGTAAACTACCATTTGCTAAGGATATGACCAGATTTGCATAGCCCCCATGGGATGCCAAGAATTCTTGGAATGGATTATAAATTCATGGGATCCATTTGATTCTTCATTATGTTCATTGAGACACTCGGGCCCAGTAATAAAAATTTTGAGTAGGCAATTTGTTGATGTCACCATTTCCATGTGTGTATGAGTAAGAGAGAATTGATCATATGAGTTTGTTCACATTTGTACCAAGAATGTATGAAATAAGTATTAGGTCCTCTAAAAAAGTGTAAATGGAATTATGCATGCACAAAGTTGGTTCCTTAGTCATATTTTTCTAAGTTTTCCATACTTAGTGAAATGAGCTCAACCATCACTATGATGTCACGCAAGAGCAGTTATAGACCAGCCAGCTTGAGTATTTGATATATTCACCTAAAAATATCCAAATACTAGTAAATAAAATGGGTTTATTCCTTTTGGCCTCAATAAAACCTCTTATAATTTTGGTCACTCCATGATGAATTTTGCCCTTCAAGTTATAAACCTAAAAAAATGGACCTGCAACATAAGGCATTCACACAAATGTGAAAATAGAGATCTAGAAAAAAAAATATGTGCTTAAATTTGATGGTCTACATGATGTTAATCATGTTTTTTAAGATTAAAAATGATTGTTGGCAAGGATGTCAATTTTAAGATCATGAACTAGCAATGGCTTTCAAATAAAGGGTCCTAGTTTAATCTAACAGTCTACATTTGATCATACACTCAGATCTAACAATAAGAAAAGGTAAAAGGTTAAATAAATATAAAGAGTGAATATGGAAATGCTAAGTGTCAAGGATGAATTCAAATGGTAAAGGATTGATGGTTCTCAAGCATTCATATTGATCAAAATCAATGAATCAAAATGAGTCAATGTGTCAATGAATTGAATTAGATTTTGACAACCAAATAGAGCAAAGGCAAGCCCAAGATTCTTGATGAAGGTTGAGAGGTTATTTTAATACATGTATAATAGGGGTTTTTAGGTTCATACTATAACAATTGAAGCTAGTTCAAATGCCACATAATGGTTAATATGATTTAGTCAAGAATGATGAATAAAAAGGGACTGCCTATGTGCCTAAATATGGACCTCTAGCTCTTGGATTTGCATCATAAAGATATATTAATCTATCTATGTTCACCATTTATGGATGGAAGAAGATATATTTTCAAAGGGTACCATCAATGCAAGCAAGTAGACCCTAAAATATCATCCCCAAGATCAACTATATGAAAGTGACCTCTCTCTTCACTATGCACACCATGCTAACTAGTTAAAAGTAGTTTATAATAAGACATGATTATAAATGATGGATCTGAGTGTTGTAACTAAATTGATACCCAGACCTAATTGTAAACAACTTTATCCCACCATTAAAGCCACCATGAAACATCAATAAGAGAATAATGGAGTGGTATAATGGGTTGGAGTGTACTAGAGTGACTTGGATCAATCAAAAGGTTTGAATGAGATTGATTTATGGAGGTTTTTGTAATATATTTTCAAAAGGATTTGAGCTCATTTTATTCTATTTTAGAGTGCTAAAAGTCCCTCTCTCTTGCTTCCTTCCTTTTATAAGTATGGCCTTCAAGCTATTATTTTGGATCCCTCTCTTGGGCATGAATAGACATTGAGATTTGTAATCTCTTGAGATAAATAATATGAATATTTTTATATTTCATTATATTATACTAATGTTTTCATGTTAGTTTTATTTGTATAATTGGTAGAGTCTTCTCCCTTGCCAAGTCCTGATCTCACCTAACTAGTAGATTATTTGGTTATACAGGTTATGTTTAGTGTTTTATGTCATTTTAATGAAGCTAATAATGGACATATTAACTAAATTAGTGCCTTAAACTAGGCCTTTCCATCACCTCCTTAGGGTTTTCTCACATGATGAACCTTTACATGAAATGTTGATGCATGGTAAGAATTTGGAGTCATAGATCCCATAATTTATTTCTTTCTCACTAGTGTTTTAGAGGCTCAAGTATGAGTTGATGGATAATATTCATGGTGAATCACCACCCTTTATAATAGGTTTTACCTTATTAAAATATCTTAACTCTTTTCACCCCAACCAGTCGTATGTTTTAGAAGTAAAGGTCCAAATTATGAAATCTAAGGAATTAGCCTCATAAAAAATCATAGAGGTTTGGTCTAGTTATAGGCATCCCATATCCTTATACCATTCCCATGTTAGTCTAGGTATGGGTCAAAATTGAACAAATTTGACCTCTCTTGGGTGATATCTAGATAGCTAACAGTTCTAACACACTTGGTGGGACCCAAATTTAGCCATTAGAATATGATTTTGCAACATGCTCATCTTTAAAACCAGTTTTCAATACTCATTTAGCCCCTATCTCAAGGCAAAGGTACATTTTTGTTCATATTTTGAGTTATCTTCATGATTTTATATAGGCTATGGTAGTTTATAGAGAAGATTTGTGTTATTCTTTTCCTTACCAGTAGTTTTAGTATGATCCTCATGACCTATATCAATCCTATCAAGATCCATACCAACCATATAATGAGCATTCAAATCCTCATAAATAGTATGAAAGATCATACTATTCCTATATCCACTCTCATAAATCTTTATATCCTCTTGATTAGTCCATTAAAGTCCCTAAATAGTCCATCTCAATCTTCAAGAAAGCTCTAATTGGCTATGAAAAAGAGATGATAAATATAGACACTAGGAAAAGATATAACAAGGATTTCCAAGTATGAAATTTAGAGCATGAGAGAAAATTTGTATTAAACTAAAGAGGTATGTTCAACTTTCATAAGGTAAGGACATTCAAAGTTTAGCTTTAATATTCTAGACATTGGAGGTCTAACAGTAAATATTGAAGAGAGGTTAGTGGTGTATGAGAAACCCCAGGCTCCTAATAAATAGTATGTTACCATATAGCTTCCATTTTCCCTTTATGATCAACAATAATTTTTATCATATCCCTCAAGAGCTAATCCAAACCTTTCCTAGTTTTCCTACCTAGAAGTCTATCTAGGAGAGGTCTTAGGAGGTTGAAGAAGCTTGTTATGAGGAGACTAATTTTGGGAACATACATGAGCCTACATATTAAAGTTTTTAGGAAGATATACCCTATAATATAGTTCATTATTTTGAGGTTAATCTAGCCAAGCAGATTGAGCTTACAAATCAACATCTCTAGTATTCAATGGTAGATGAAAAGTTAACACAATAACCAATTCCTTCTTTCATACATGTGGTGATAAAAAGTACAAAAGTAGAGGTTCCTAAACCAAAGTTCATGACTTTTAATTAGGTACATTAGTCCATGGAGAAGGAAGAACAGCCAATCATGATTCAAGATGTTGAGTTTAAGATTAATCCATAGATCATTCATCCTCCACTCATTTCTCCTTAGAATCTAAAGTCTTTTCCTTCATGGAAATCAATTCAAGAAATAATGAAGTAGAAAGAGGAGGTGAAAGTGATCCAAAAATAACAACCTCAATAAGAAATTTAAGTACCTATGGTAACATCTCTAAACCTTTTTCATCATGTTGAGTACTTTCAAAGATCTACTATACCAATCCTAAAGAAGGAACTTATCTTTTTTGAAGTAATTGAGGAAGTTTCAGCTGAATTAGATGAAGATGAAATATTATTACATGATGAAAAGGAGGAAATCATCATAGACACACTAAATGTTAGTGAATTTATTGATCTAATATCAAAATCTATTCAATAAAGTGAGGTCAAGGAGTTGATTATTGTGATAGAAGATCAGCTAAGAATAGTTAATGAAATTCAAGAGGAATTCACTTTAATTGTTGAAGTTTAAGGGGTTTTCCATGAGATTATTGACCACATAATAGATATCATCCATCATACAGAGGACATTATACATGAAGATGATGAGATACCATTATCTATAGAGGATGAAGATGAAACAAGTGTAGCTGATCAAGAACCTTCATATGACTCTATCAAAAATATATAAATATGTGATCAACATGTTTCAAATGGTAAGAGTACTAATGATATTAATTTTCTTTTAGTTGATCATGATTAAGAAGCATTTTGCAATGACCTAGAGAGCTTTTGTACAAAATTTGATAATCCATCTCCACCTCATATAGAGATTGAGGAATGTTCTCTAATAAGTACTATTATAGCTATTCATCAAGAGGAAATTGATGTATTGCAGATAGGTTTGGATACCAATCAAGAAGATGAAGAATATAAAAATACATTACCTAAAATGGATCATAATGAAGACATAAATCCAAGTATTCCAGTTGGATTGCCAATCCAACCTATAAATAAGGTAGAGATAGCATTTTTAATGAAATAAAAAATATTTTTGTAAGAAGATGATTGGGTCTTGGATCCATATATTCAATCCCTACACTTGATAATGGAGATAGGAGGCCTAATTGAATCATCAAGAAGACATGAGCATCCATTTTCTCCCATATGCAAGAAGATTCCATCAAAGAGAAATAATCATGTTTCAAAGATCCATGTTACATCAAATAAATTCCCATTTGACCCTAGAGGAAAGATTATTACTTTAGGTTAGTTGTTCTATAGTTTAGTGATCCTTGTGTTAGTAGTTTAGGTTCCCCTTATATTTGGTTTTGCTCCTTTTGGTATTTGTTCTGTTTCAAGAGGTTAGAACAAGATTGGCACATAGTCTAGGTTCTCCAAGCATAGCATGCATGCTTCCCTACAAGTCACCAAAATGTTGGCCATTTTGGGCCACATAAAAATATTATGTTTAGATAGACTAGGTTTTTAATTAGACAAGGTTTTGAATGGAAGAAGTATTCCAAGATCTCAATTTTCTCACAAGGATTTTAAGACACTTTGGGTTCACTTAAAGTGTAAATTGCCATTCGCTATGGATAGGACCAGATTTACATAGCCCCCATAGGATGATAATAATTCTTGGAATGGTTTAAAATTACATGGGATCCATTTGATTCTTCACTATTTTCATTATGACACTTAGGCCTGGTAATATAAATTCTAAATAGGCACTCTGTTGACATCACCAATGCCACATGTAGATGAGTCAAAGAGAATTGGTCATATGGGTTTGTTCACATTTATGCTAATAATACACAAACTAAGTCCTAATTCCTCTATTGAAGCGTAAATGGAGTTATGGATGTGAAAATGTGGATCCTCAATCATATTTCACTAAGTTTTCCATACTTAGCCAAATGACCTCGACCATCACCAGGATGTCATGCAGGAGCAGATATGGACCAACCATCTTGAGCATTTAATATATTCACTTGGAAATCTCTCAAGGCTATTGGATAAAATGGGTTTATTCCTTTTAGCCTCAAGAACATCTCCTAGAAATTTGGTCACTCCATGACTTTTTATATTCAAGTTATAAACTTCAAAAATGGACCTATAGTTAAGAATTTCATCCAAATGTCAAGATAGAGCTTGGGAAAAAAGCCATATGTGATTAAGTTTAATGGTATGTAAGATGCCAATTATGTTATATGGGATGTTAAATGATGGTCAGTGTCATGTAAAATTTAAGATCATGAACTAGTCATTAGTTTTCAAACATTGGGTCCTGATTTGATCTAATAGTTTGTGTTTGATCATACACTTAGATCTAATAGTGAGTGAAGGTCAAAGGGTTAGTGAATCTTGAGAGTGAATGGAGGCATGATAAGTGTTAAGGATGTGTTAAAATATTAAATTATTTATGGTCTTAGGCATTCGTACCAACCAAAATCAATGGAGTGAAATGATTCAATGTGTCAATGAGTTGAGTCATATTTTGACAACCAATTAGAGTAAAGGTGAGCCTAAGATTATCGATGGAGGTTGAGAGGATATTTTTGACCATGTATAATAGGGTTTTTTAGGGTCATCTTGATGCTATTTAATTTGGTTAAAACACCATGGAGTGGTCAATATGATGCAATCAAGCATGGAGAACATAAAGGGACAACCCATGTCACTAAATATGGACCTATAGATCATGGGTTTGCATCATAAAGGGATCTTAATATAATTGTGTTCCCAATTTATGGATGGAAAGAGATAAATTTTCAAAGGGTGCCATGAAGTCAAGAAAGTAGACCCCAATATATCATCCCCAGGATTAACTACATGAAAGTGACCTCTATCTCTACTACACATGACATGATAACTAGTTAGAAGTTTGCAACAAGACATGATTCTAAATGTTGGATTTGAGTGTTGTAAATGCATTGATACCTAGACCCAACTAGAAATAACTTGATCCCACTATTTCAACCATCATGGAACATTACTGAGATAATAATGGAGTGGTATAATGGGTTGGAGTGCACTGGAGTGACTTGGATCAATTAAAGGGTTTGAATGAGCCTGATATATGGAGGCTGTGTAACATCTTTTAAAAAGAATTTGAGCTTTTTTGAATCTATTTTAGAGTGATAAAATTCCCATTCTCTTGCTTCCTTATTTTTATAAGTATGGCCTTTGAGCTATTATTTTGGATCCCTCTCTTAGACATGATTAGACTCTACCAAGATTGAGCCTTATAACCTCTTGAGATAAAAAATATGACTATTTTTAGATTTTATTATATTAGACTAGTGTGTTTATGTCAGTTTGATTTGTATAAGTGGTAGAGCCTTCTCCCTTGCTAAGTCCTGATCTCACCCTAGTAGTTTGTCTAGTTATGCAAATTATGTTTAGTGTTTGATGTCATTTGAGTGAAGCCAACAATGGACATATTGATAATATTAGTGACTTGAACTAGGCCTCTCCATCACCTTTCTTATTTTTACTCACTTGATAAACCTTTACATGAAATAATGATGCATGGTAGGAATTTGGAGTCATAGATCATGTTATTTATTTCTATCTCAAAAGTGTTTTAGAGTTTCAAGTATGAGTGGATGGACAATCTTCATGGTGCATCATCACCCTTTTTAATAGGTTTTAACTTATTCAAATCTCTTAAATATTCTCACCCTAACCAATATTAGGTTTTATAATTAAAGGTCCAAATTATGAAATATGAGGAACTAGCCTCATAAAAAATCCTAGACGTCTGGTCTAGTTATAGGCATCCCATAACTTTATACCATTCCCATGTTAGTCTAGGTATGGTCATAATTGAACAAATTTGACCTCTCTTGGGTATTATCAAGATAGCTAACATCAGGTTCATAAAATGTTTAACCATAATTTAGATAAGAGGATATCATAATTGGGTAAAAGGGTTAATGATATAAAAAGTATAGTGAACATTTATGAATATCAAATCTACAACAAGACAATCAATGCACTAAATTCAAATTTACCATATGATAAATTTATATAAGTAAGATAAGATATAAATGAAAAGTAGAGTTATGTAGTTATATGAATGATATAAAATAAAGTACTTGGATATTTATGATTTTGATATAGTGATAGATCTAGTACATGAGGGAAGTGGGTAGGAAGGTAGTTCTAGATCAATCATTAGATTCTACATCTAGTGCCTCTGGCTCTGTAGACATTTGCATAAGCCTAGATAGTTTCATTGATACTAATGTTTGAGTTCAACACTAGTATCTTATATGGAATATTTTATAAAATAGGATGAAATCATTTGTATGTTCTAGTTTTGGATTCAACATTGATTTTGTGTATTTAGATCTGGGTTATGGATTGTCACTCCTAGTGAAATGACAAAACTTAGCTTTGCATCTTCAATGTGACCTTTGGGAAAAATAGGTTAGTGGGAATACAATGTCAATTTGACCTATAATGACTCCAATATCAATGGGTAATACCTACATAACCAATACTATATAAGAGGGCCTCATACTCATGTAGTTCTCCCCTATGTGTTAGATTGAGTGTGAATGATTAAATGTGTGTAAAGTAAGTACAATAATGACATATCTTATAGAATTGTAAATATGAAATAATGAATACTCCTTTAGTATCTTAGACCTATATCTTGGATATATCTTTGATTGATAGTAGAATAGGGTAGAATAAGAAATATTTTTTGTTAACTTTAATTCTTCTTAAGTACTCTTTTGGTTTGTTTTCTAGGTATTCATATGTGGTAGCTAGGTGAGGAATGAATGAGTGTTTATATTGTATTTATACCAGTCCTAACAAGGGATAACATACTTTAAAAAACCTAGGTTGACCATTATAATACATTTTTTTAAACTAGATGTATTTATGGAATTGGACACTTGTGTCAGGTCAATATAATAATGTCAATGTTATTATTTGATTCAAATGCTAGTGTCTAAGGAGAAGGAGAATAGGCACATGCTTAAAACTTATAAAGGTATAAGAAAAGTACATTTTAATAATTCTAATAAATATGGGATGTCTATGTCATCAATATAATGTTGGTTGGATGAAGAGATAAACCAAGGAGCACAAGATAGAGTAGATGTGAGGCTTAGAAAAGAAAGGTATATGTAGAATTAAGAGGAAGAACTAGGTTCTTAGTTTTCCAAGTGTATAAGACTAAGATTTTACATAATCAAAAAATATCATCTATATGAAAAACTAATTAATATAAATAAACATAATAATAAAAAAACATAGTGTCATATAATGTCACAAATAATTCCAAGGGTCATATAAAATGGAAATGTTCAAATTTCACATGTACAAGAAAACATCACACACATAAAGATAAGGCAAATAAACAATAACCATGTTCAAATGTTGCATAAGAAAATATTACACACTTAGGGCTAAGGGCCATAATAATGGATGTATTAAAATGTCACACATGTAAATATTAAATAGATAGTGTCATAAGCCACACATGAGAAGCAATAAATGTCTAGCCTATCATGAAAGAAATTAAAAAATTGAAGGAGCATAGAACAAGTTAAATATGGTCTACAATATTCATATTTATGAATATCATATCATATCAAAGAAACATATCCATGTAGCACAATGTATAATATGAGTTATTAGAAATAAATTTGTAATGTATTTAGTTCAAAATGGTGGTGAGGTCATAAAAGGATATAACCTATAATAATTTAACTTGTAAAATAAGATGTTCCTAGCACAGGCATGAACATTGAGTAAACAGGAATCCAACATCTAATAATCCATATATAATATGTATGTCTTGCATCACATTCATAAACCTCATGAAATCTATGTTTATATGGAAAATATTATGCTATCTACTAATCATGTGATAAATAACATATGCAAATAAAGTAAAATTGTAGGTCATGTGATGCTCAATTCCCAATTTTTTATTTTTTGATAATATCTTGAATGTTTTAAAATATGTTGGCACAATTGAATGGTTTTAAATTTTTCACACATTTTAATATATTTATATTTTTTAATTTTTTTTTTTTTTTAAATATATGCAAGGGAAATTAGAAATAATTTGAATATAGAATGTGGGGATATTAATTATGTTCAATGTCTATCAAGGCATAGTGTGCACAAGGTGTGATAACATGGTAATGTGGAAAAAGTAAAATAAAGAAATATGTCACCAAAAAATATGTTTATTGAAACAATGTGGCCTAATATCTTATGTGGAGATAACAATATACACTCCCCCATTAGGAAATAATTAATCAATGATTATGTAGTATGTAGAAGTAATATTATGCAATCATGTAAACTTAAATTGAATCCAAATCATGTGTAGATAATACATATGATATAATGAGAAAGTATCATGTCATAAAATATGTATATTATAATTATTTCAATAAAAGTGTCACAGATGTTCAGATCAAGGTAAAAAATCAAAAGAAAAGGGCCAAATAAAGCAAATCCAAGGTTGAAATGTCTATGTTAAGTGCATGTGTGCCAACATAGAAGAATATAATTGATAAGTAATTTAATCAATCATCAAGAATATATGTACAATGTAATTTTTTCCTATTAATTAATGTTATTGTTAATGGAATGCCCCTATGTAGGTACTATATAATGTAATGGCCACTTTTAATGATCAAGTAGAGGTATATCACAACTCATTCCCATCATTTATTGTATCCTTTAATTTATCATTATTTGTAAAAAAATTAATTTTATTTATGTCATATTTTTTCTACCAATCCTTAGGATTTTATTAATCTTAATCATAATCATAATCATGGTCATACTCTTGTTATAAAAATTTTGATATGTCAATGTTATCATCTTTTGTATCTACATATGAAAACCCAAATGTACCATATATTTGAATTATCTTATTGGATTGTTGTTTTTATTGATTATGTTCATAATTATGAGGATCACACTTCTCATTCATAATTTGAAGAGATTTAGGTATCACTTATTGAATACTAGGAAGAGAAATGGTTTCTCCTATAACTTCTTGACATGAAAAAGCAGTCATATATTTTGTATTAGTTGCCTTACAATTTTCCTCTATGCATTATGTATATATAATGTTCTAATCCTTAGGATTCACATTTATGGGATTATAATTTTAAGAAAATATTTCTTTTGAACTTACTTCATCAGGAACAATAAGGTTCTTAGTTTGCCAAGTGTATAAGACTAAGTTGTTACATAATCAAAAAATATCAACTAGAGTCACCACTAATTAATATCAACAAACATAAGATTTAAAAAACATAATGTCATGTAATGTCACAAATAATTCCAAGGGCCACATATAATGGAAATGTTCAAATTTCACATGTACAAGAAAACATCACACACATAAACATAAGGGAAATAAACAATAACCATGTTCAAATGCTACATTAGAAAATATTACACACTTAGGGCCAAGGGAAACAATAAATGAATGTTTTAAAATGTCACACAAGTAAATATTACATAGATAGTTCCATAAGCCACACATGATAAGCAATAAATGTCTAGCCTATCATGAAAGAAATTAAAACATTGAAGGAGCATAAAACAAGTGAAATATAGTCCACAATATTTCATATGTATGAATATCATATCATATAAAAGAAACATATCCATGTAGAAAATTGTATAATATGATTTTATTAGAAATAAATTTGTAATGTATGTAGTTCAAAATGGTGGAGAGGTCATATAAAGATATAACCTGTACTAATTTAACTTGTAAAATAAGATGTTCCTAGCACAGGCATGAACATTGAGTAGAAAGGAATCCAACATCTAATAATCCATATATAATATGTATGTCTTACATCAAATTCATAAACCTCATTAAATTTATGTTTATATGGAAAATATTATGCTATCAACTAATCATGTGATAAATAACATATGAAAATAAAGTAAACTTGCAGGGAATGTGATGCTCAATTCCCAATTTTTTATTTTTTGATAATATCTTGAATGTTTTTAAATTTGTTTACATAATTTAACATTTTTTAATTTTTCACACATTTGAAATAATTTGTATTTTTTGAAATATTTAAATTTTTTTGTATTTTTTTAAATATATGCAAGGGAAATTAGAAATGATTTGAAAATAGAATGTGCGGATATTAATGATGTTCAATGTCTATCGAGGCATAGTGTGCACAAGGTGTGATAACATGTTAATGTGGAAAAATTAAAATAAAGAAACATGTCACCACCAAATATGTATATTGAAATAATATGGACTAATATCTTATGTGGAGATAAAAATCTACACTCCCCCATTAGGAAATAATTAATCGGTGATTATGTAGTCTGTAGAAGTAATATTGTGCAATCATGTAAACTTAAATTGAATCCAAAGTATGTGTAGATAATAAATATGATAGAATGAGAAAGTATCATGTCAAAAAATATGTATATTATAATTATTTCAATAACAGTGTCACAAATGTTCAGATCAAGGTAAAAAATTAAAAGAAAAGGGCCAAATAAAGAAAATCCAAGGTTGAAATGTCTATGTTAATTGCATGTGTGCCAACATATAAGAATATAATTGATAAGTAATTTAATCAATCATCAAGAATATATGTACAATGTAGTTTTTTCCTATTAACTAATGTTATTTTTTAATGGAATGCCCCCATGTAGGTACTATATAAAATAATGTAATGGCCACTTTTAATGAGCAAGTAAATGTATATCACCATTCATTCCTATCATTTATTGTATCCTTTAATGTATCATTATTTGTAAAAAAATTAATTTTATTAATGTCATCTTTTTTCTACCAATCCTTATGATTTTATTAATCTTAATCATATTCATATTCATACTCTTGTTATTAAAATTGTGATATGTCAATGTTATCATCTTTTGTATCTACATATGAAAACCCAAATGCACCATATATTTGAATTATCTTATTGGATCATTGTTTCTATTGATTATGTTCATAATTATGAGGATCACACTTCTCATTTAGAATTGGAAGAGATTTAGGTATAACTTATTGAATACTAGGAAGATAAATGGTTTCTCCTATAACTTCTTGACTTGAAAAAGTAGTCATAGATTTTGTATTAGTTGCTTTATCATTTTCCTCTATGCATTATGTATATATAATGTTTTAATATTTAGGAGTCAGATTTTTATGATTAGAGTTTTAAAAACATATTACTTTTGAAATTACTTCATTAGGAACAACAAGGTTCTTAGTTTTCCATTGTATAAGACTAAGATGTTACATAATCAAAAAATATCAACTAGAGGCACCACTAATTAATATCAATAAACATAAGAATAAAAACACATAATGTCATGTAATGTCATAAATAATTCCAAGGGATAAATACAATGTAAATTTTCAAATTTCACATGTACAAGAAAAAATCACACACATAAACATAAGGGAAATAAACAATAACCATGTTCAAATGTTGCATAATAAAATATTACACACTTAGGGCCAAGGGCCACAATAAATGGACACATTAAAATGTCACACAAGTAAATATTACATAGATAGTTCCATAAGCCACACATGATAAGAAATAAATGTCTAGCCTATCATGAAAGAAATTAAAACATTAAAGGAGCATAGAACAAGTGAAATATAGTATACAATATTCATATGTATGAATATCATTTCATATAAAAGTAACATATCCATGTAGAACAATGTAGAATATGAGTTATTATAAATAAATTTGTAATTTATGTAGTTCAAACTGGTGGAAATGTAATAAAAAGATATAACTTGTAGAAAAAGGTGTTCCTAACACAGGGATGAACATTTAGTAGAAAGGAATCCAACATCTAATAATCCATATATAATATGTATGTCTTACATCACATTCATAAAACTCATGAAATATATGTTTAGATGGAAAATATTATGCTATCTACTAATCATGTGATAAATAACATATGCAAAATAAAGTAAACTTGGAGGTAATGTGATGCTCAATTCACAAATTTTTAGTTTTTGATAATATTTTGAATGTTTTTAAATTTTTTGACATAATTGAATGTTTTTGAATTTTTCACATTTTTGAATATATTTGTATTTTTTGAAATATTTGATTATTTTCATATTTTTTAAATATATGCAAGGGAAATTAGAGATGATTTGAAAATAGAATGGGGGGATATTAATGATGTTCAATGTTTATCGAGGCATAGTGTGCATAAGGTGTGATAACATGGTAATGTAGATAAAGTAAAAAAAATAAATATGTCACCACCAAATATGTATATTGAAACAATGTGGCATAATATCTTCTGTGGAGATAAGAATCTACACTCCCCCATTAGGAAATAATTAATTAGTGATTATGTAGTATGTAGAAGTAATATTATGCAATCATGTCAACTTAAATTGAATCCAAAGTATGTGTAGATAATAAATATGATAGAATGAGAAAGTATCATGTCAAAAATATGTATATTTTAATTATTTCAATAAAAATGTCACAAATGTTCAGATCAAGGTAAAAAATCAAAAGAAAAGGGCCAAACAAAGAAAATCCAAGGTTAAAATGTCTATGTTAAGAGCATGTGTGCCAACATGGAAGAATATAATTGATAAGTAATTTAATCAATCATCAATAATCTATGTACAATGTAATTTGTTCTTATTAACTAATGTTCTTATCAATGGAACTCCCCCACGTAGGTACTATAGAAAATAATGTAATGGCCACTTTTAATGAGCAAGTAGAGGCATATCACCACTCATTCCCATCATCTATTGTATCTTTTAATGTATCATTATTTTAAAAATAGTTAATTTTATTGATGTCATCTTTGTTGTACCAAACCTCAAGATTTTCTTAATCATAATCATAATCATACTCTTGTTTTTAAAATTGTGATATGTCAATGTTATCATCTTTTGTATCTACACATGAAAACCCAAATGTACCATATATTTGAATTATATTATTGTATTATTATTTCTATTGATTATGTTCATAATTATGAGGATCGCGCTTCTCATTCATAATTGGAAGAGATTTAGGTATCGCTTCTTGAATACTTGGAAGACAAATGGTTTCTCCTATAACTTCTTGACTTGAAATAGAAGTCATAGATTTTGTATTAGTTGCCTTATAATTTTACTCTATGCATTATCTATATATAGTGTTTTAATCCTTAGGAGTCACATTTGTACGATTAGTATTTTAGGAAAATATTTCTTTTAAACTTACTTCATTAGGATGCCTTTTTTATTATCTCAAGTTTGTATTTGTAACTCTTCCTATGGAAATTTCTCTTTTATTAATTCTTCCTTTTCATTTTTTTCCCTTTGTAATTATTAATTTTTTAACCTTTCTTTCTCATCTTGTTCCTTTTGTAACATTTATTTCTTGTAATTTTTTCTTTTGAAACCTTTCTTATTCTAGTGATTCCTTATGAATCCTTTTTTTCTCTAATTTTTCCTTTTGATCTTTTTTAATTTATTCCTTAGAAGATGAAATAATAGTGTAATTGGGTTTCCTTCTTGATTTTTCTAGTGGATGATCGCTACTATGAATGGTACTTTGTATTTTGTTTTGCAAAACCTAACAGTTGTCCATATGATTTCCATACATTCTAAGATATGAACTATAGTATTTTAACCTCTGTAAAGGATCCATATGAGGTAATGTGATTAACTTGTTTTAAATAATTTCTCTAAGAATATAACATGAAATCTTATTAGTATTTTTTACACTTTTTAAATCAATTTTCATGGATGTATGTTACTTTTCAACCCATATTTGATATCTTTTTAAGCACACAATAACTAGATATAGATGTAAACATATGATCAACACTAGAAGGATATGGATTCTTTGTATATGTGATATTATTTTCAAGTGATGAGATCCTTAGATTAAAATATTGATTTTCCTTTTCTAACTCTTCTATGGACACTCTCATAGTGACTATTTGATCTTAAAGGGGTTCACAAGCACAAGACTTAGGTACTTATTATTAAATATGCATACAAACACCATCAAGAGGATATGAAGGAGGTGGAGGGGGTTGATGAAAGACATGATATTTACCTTAATTTTTCACTATATGGAAAGTCACTTAGAATTCTATAGCCATATAACATGTATTATGATTGATTGCGACCTTGATTTCATTTTATGTTAGTGTTCTCCAATTTATTCCATGATTATGAAATATATTGAATATTTTATTTGACATCATATGATTATAAAATTCATTGATTGCATTATATATTATATACCATGAATAATATATATATATATATATATATATATATATATATATATAATTTTATTTTAAAACTTTGAAATTTAAAATGCCATAAGGGAGTAACTAGATAGCATGTGTTTAATTTGTAGGATATTCTTTAACCCTAAAATCTAGATATGGGGAATCTAAGGTTAAATAGGTAGAAATATACTATCGCACAAGGAAGGTAGATTATCTCTAAAGTAGGCCAATTGTTTGCGAAACATAGATAAAACATATATAAAATTTATTATGGTGATAATCTAAGGATAGAATGTACAACTATGTAAGATATTATAATGATAATAAAAATAAGATAGTTTATTTTGATGCTAATATAGATCTAGATTTGGAATAAGTAGAAACTGGATTATATTTATATAATAGCTATTTGATTCAAGAAATTTATTCTTTATAGCCATGGAAACTTATGTCAACCTAGGATGGTTGTGTCGACTCTACTATCTAACTCAGATGTATGTGTCAATTATAAAAATACCTATAAAAATATATGTGACTAACTAGATTCTTCTAAGTTCTACATCACCTTTGGTTTGGTGCATTTAGATCTGGGTCATAGATTTTCACTCCTTGTCAAACAACAAAACCCTAGTTCTTCATCTTTATAATAGATATGGTAAAAATGGGTTAGTGGACACATGGTGTTGAACTAGCCCAAATACCCTTTTATAAATGAGACCTACTTATATATCCAGTACTTTGAATAGGATCTTAGTTTTATGTAATTATCCCCTTTATGTTTTTTTGTGTTTGAATCATGTAATGTGTGATAAGTACAATAATGACCTAGCTTGTAACTTTTAAAATATACCTCATAGACTACTCATTCATTACTTCAGACTTGTAGATGTGTTATCCCTATAACTGATATGGAAATTAAAGAAAATAGGGAGGATATTCTTACATGATTACTTGATATAATGCTTTTGGTATGTTGCCTTGTGAGGTATTAGGTCTATCCATGTCTTTTCTAGGTGAGGAATGAATGAGGGTTGATTATTTATTTCTAATAATACATTTGTCTAATATATTTTATTAAATAACTTAGGCTAACCATATGAATGCATTTCATTTGACAATCAGATGAATTTATGGAATTGGGCACTTGTATTATAATAAGATGCTTGCATCGACACAAGCATGTGACTGTGATTTAAGTGTCTAGGTAGTTGGAAAATAGGTGTACATACAAAACTTGTAAAAATATAAGATAAGTAAGTTTATAAAATTTTATTTAAGGTATAAATCTTGGGTCATTATAATTATATTGGTCAAACTAAGAGATAATAAATTGGGCATAAATAGATAGTGTGTGTGAGCCTTTTGACAGTGAGAAAGGTATATAAGTTGAAGGTATATCCATGATATGTATTTTCCAAGTTTATAATATTGAGGTGATATATGAGTCATAAATAGTGTCTACATTCCCACCATTTAATCTAGTAATGAGATTTATAATTTAAAAGAAAAGGAATTCATACCTGGGTGTGTATAACACACTTTGTCTTTAGTTGAGTCCAAATTAAGTGTTTTACTAGTGACTAAAATACAACCAATAGTTTGTTACAGTATATAATAAGTGTCTATAATTTAAAATTGTAATCATTAAAATGATTTAAATTTAAAGAGAATAATTTTTATGAGTACACATGTGTAATGATGCAACCATCATGCCTTTTGGAAATTCGATTTGAAAGATATATCATTATAAAATCTATAAAACTAAGATTAGGAAAAAACATATAATATATAAAGTGCATTTATCTAAATAAATAGAGATATTAGAGGACACATACCCCAAACCTTTGAAAAAAGATGAGTTTCCACATACTAATAGAGATTAGCTCAAGTGTAAAACCCAATCATACTTATAACCTAGTAAGTGTGAGTGAACCAAGTCAACTCAAACTATAAAAATAGTGAGGCTAGATGATGTAATCAATTCTAACCTATAAACTTGGCAAGTTTGAGTGATTTAATCACCTCAACCATAATAACAAGTAAACCAATTACTACAGTAGATTATATCAATATAGTTTACAAGAGTCCAACATGGTGAGTGGTGATTGTACCTACAACTTTATGAAATTTGAAACTCATTTGATTTTGAAATATTAGGTGCACATTTCATAGCATATTCACATTATATATGTCTCATGATGAAACTATGTACACCAATGATACCGATGTATAGAATTATTACACAAATGTGCATCTAAATCATATAACTATATAATTTGGCCAATTTGGAATTATGGAAGCATGGAGAACATGTTTCCATAACATGCCCCCACTATAATCTGAATTTATGAATAAATTTGGAAGTCATGCCTCTATGGCATACCTCCACTGGTATTCCATTTATTTTGAGGTGAGGGTAAGTATAAACTTGTAGTTACCTAACCTCAAAAGGATAAGATAACCATGAAAATTGTGAATTTACCATGTATCATATTATGGGAACATGTCTAGGAAGACATATCATTGAAACACAAAGAATGTGATCACGCCAAGTCCTAATATGGATGATGTAGATCATTAAAAAATTTAGATAGTGATATTAAAAGATCAATAAGCAACCAAGAACACACATAAGATCAATACAAGGAAAATCCAAATAAAATGGTTTGAAGAGACCCCAAACAATGGGAATATTTAAATTTTACATAATTGAAGTCCATGACTTAGTCAAATTTCCAAAAAAAAAAAATAGAATATCCAAATGGCAACACACAACAAATAATGACCTATTCAAATGTCAAAGAGAAAAGAAAAGAATACTGATATGCCATCTACCAACATGAAACTAAAAACATATATTCCCAGGGGCTAATGGAACATGTAAATGTTTAAAATATTTTGGATTTTTGAATTTTTTGAATTTTTTTGGTATTTTTGGGATTTTATATCCTTAGTTTGGATCATTTTCATTTATCTAGTGATAATTATGGTAATAACCATACACAATAAAATCTAGTTGGAATAAAATTGCTCAACTATAATGATGATGTGGTAATGGGGTTCTAGTTTTTGGTTTAAACATTTTAACTAGCTTATCTATGGGAGTATCAAGTGTATCATATTATTATGTTATGTAATTATCATCATTAAGATCATACAAATCTTTTGTGTTAGTAGTATAGGAAATATGTAACTTCTTAGGTTATTTTTAAAGTTGTGATATAACATTTTGAGCATTTATATATGAATAAGGAATTATTCTATACTATGGTTGTGATCTTTTTGGTATTCCATTATTTATATCCATGTGCACCGTAGATGTTAATACCTCATGAAAATATTAACCTACATGGTTGTCCTTGATTTTATCTATATTTAGTTTTGTATTAGGAATAGTATCACCACTATCATAATCATTTAGAATTTTTTACTCTTGTTTTTTGGTGTTGAGAAACAAAGGGAGCTCACATGGTTTATTTTCTATTAGTTTTGGTAAAATCAGTTCCTTTGATAATTGTATATTATTTCAAATATTTTAAACAATTTGTATTGGTATTTTCTCTATTTATTTTCTCTTTTGACCCTTCACTTGATTTGAATTGTCTTTTTGTACACATATTTGTTGTTTTGTTAATTTTGGTTTAGGATAAGTACTCATAATATGAGTGGATTTATTGGCTATTGTATCAATGATATTATCATCACCACCTTTATGGCTTTGTATTTAATTATTTAATATAAAACAATGATTTGTATTATTCCCATGAATTCTATGTTATGTAAAATAGTATTTAGATCTAATTGGTATGTAAAGGAGGTAATTTGATTACCTTATTATAGGCATATCTCTTAGGATTTCACTTGGACTGTTAGTATCATTTTGTTCACTTTTTGAATCACTAGATTTATATGTATTTTATTTTAGATTTTCATTTGGATAAGAAATCTTATTTGGGACAACATTGTTAGATGAAGATTCAAAAACATGATTAACACTATCATGTTTATAATTTTGGGCATATGGAATCTAATTTTCCAATAGTATGATCTTTATATTGAAGTATTTAATTTTATTTTATAACTCTTATACTAACTTGATCATAAGGGTGAATTGATCTTTTAGGGATTCAAAATTACAAACCCTAGGTGATTTATATTAAACATGAATACATATACCATATACCTTATCCCTTAAAGGAATGATAATGAGGACCTGGTTAGAAGGATGGTAAATATCACCCTATTTAGTGTATGAGGAGGATGAGGCTCTATTGTATCTATTTTACATGTTCTAAAAATTGATATGATAAAAGGATAATAAAGACATATAAATTCCAAGGATCAATCAATTATGATAATAAAAATTAGAACTAATTAATTATTACATTCACAATTATAAAATAGGAAACCCTAGATAATATTTTTTTCATTCACATGAATTAGGTTCACTAAATGTTTAACCCTAAAATATAGTTATGGGGAATCTAGGGTTAAAGAGGTAGATATATCCTAGGGAATAAGGATTTATATTATCTCTAAAATAAGACAATTATTTTCAAAACTCAGATAAAACATATACTAAATTTATTATGATGAGATGCTAAAGATATAAAGTAAAACTATGTTAGATATTAAATACTTATCTATCTCTAATGCTAATATAGATCTAGATTTGGAACAGATAGAAAGTGGACTAGATCTAGATTATGGAACATTCATCTAATTTTGGAAATTTAACCTCTATAATTAACTTTGATGCTAATATAGATATATATTTGGAATAGATAGAAAGTGGACTAGATCTAGATTGTGGAGCAGTCATTTGATTTTTGAAATTTGACATCTATAGTTGTGGACACTTGTATCAAATTTGGATTATTACATTGACAAAACTATATAACTATGTGTATAATATAAAATAATTGATAAAAATATATGTGACCACTTGTATTCAATGTATTCAGATCTGGGTCATTAATTTATATTCCTTGTCAAATAACAAAACCCTAGTTATTCATCTTCATAGTACCTATGGGAAAAATGGGTTAGTGGGAACATGGTGTCGAGCTATCCCAAAGTCCCTTCTATCATGGAGTATTACCTACATAGAAAATATTATGAATAGGGCCTTAGAATTATGCAGTCTTCCCTACCTTTTTTATTGTGTGTGAATCATGTAATGTGTGATAATTATGTACAACATTGACATATGTTATAACTTGATAATTATATATCTTGGGTTGATCCTTCATTACTTCAGACCTATATATGTGTTATATCTACAAATGATATGCAAATATGAAAAACTAAATAAGTTTTACTCACTTAAGTGCTCAATGTAATTCTTTTGGCAAGTTGTGTTATGAGTTTATATGTTTATCCAGGTCTTTTCTAGGTGAGGAAAGAATGAGGGCTGATATTATATTTATAAAAATCTCTTTGGATAATATCTCACATTAAATAACTTAGGTTGACCATAAGAATATGTTTTAATTAAAAATTATATGATGTTAGGGAAGTGGACACTTGCATTAGAATAGAATAATTGCATCAACATAGTCATCTGATTGGGATGCAAATGTTTGTGTAGTTTAAAAATAGGAGCAAGTCTAAAAATGTTTTAGATAGAAGATAAGTAGGTTTATAACATTATGGGAAATGTAGAAGGCTTGGGTTATAATAATGACATTGGTAAGATAAAGAGATAATAAATTAGGCACAAAGAGAGTGTATTTAATTCTTTTGTTAGAAAAAATGATATATATGTTGAAGGTACATCCATGATATGTATTTACCAAGTGTATAAGACCAATGTGATATATAATTTAGAAAGTGTTTGCATATATAAAATATACTAATCCTAGGAATAAATAGTGAATAATTTCCAAAGTTCAATAATTATGGAAGATTTTACCATCCTATATCCACATTAACCTATCTCTAAGGTACACTGGTAGTAACTTCTTGAGACTAACCACTTACTAGTACACTACACAAATAAGTAGCCAAAAGGATTATTATGGTTAAAAAATTAAAAACCCTATGCACTTTTGATATACCATGAGGTATAAAGAAATTTAAATTCAAATATAGTGTTGTCTAATGGATTTAGTATTGTATTAATACCCCTCAAACCATGGATCAGATAAAATATAATATTGATTTCCTTATAATGACAAATCATATGATTTTTTTAACTATTGGAATACAATTTATAAAAATCATGAAAATAAAAATGAAAACAAAAGATAATGGAAAAAATAATTTTTATGCATGGAAATCAGGAATTAAATATGAAACCTAAAGGCTAAATATAAATCTTATAATATCAATCAATCAAATCTAGTAAAGGAAGATCAAATTTCAATTTAGTATATATAAATCATGAATTCACTTGAAACCCTAAAATAAAATTAGAAAAAATAATTATTGAAAAAAGTATTGGTTCACCAATATGTTTTACCCTATTTTTTATTTAATAATTACGTGTTATTTAATTTTTATAAAATTTTGAAATACCAAAATGCCAAGGATATACAGTTATTAACAATTCTTATTGTAACTTGCTAAATATAGAAACATGTTATTTTTAAAAAACACTATAAATTAATTAATTTATCTTATATTTGTATCTTTGGTTAATTTTTTTTAAAGTTTTGATAGTGAAAATCAACAAAAGACATGGCTATGTCTGAGTGGAATTAGCAACAAAATCTAAAGATTTTTCTAGACAAGTCTATGCTTGCTAGATAGTAGCATATGCCAATCATATATTTTAATTACAAACTTGGATGTGTTGATTGTGGAAAATAATGAATTTTCTATCTTCTACACATGTGTTTATTGAGTGGGTTGAGATGTTTCAATTCTATTTATTCCACATGAAGCTATTTTTCCTTCTTTTTGATTTAAAAACTCTAGGGGTCTTTTGAGAGCTTTAAAACTATGAAAAAGAGAGGTGGAGTGTAATGTGATGATTTGATCACAATCACCACCTTGGTAATATACTTTTATGAATGTATCCATATAATCTTATTAGGAAATTAAACCATATGTAGTTCTCCCACTTAGAATGATGTCTTAATTATGTCTGTTTACTATATGTATGCTACTATAAATATTAATTTGATACTTAGAAATTATAGCTCTTGACATGATTTAATATTTTTTATACTTGACTTGTGACTGATCCTTTTGAATGAGATTAAATTTTTGAAGAATAGGGAAGATATTCTCAACATGAAATAGTGTATAAATTTTCAATAGAAATGTCAAGCCAAGAATAATGAATAAACATTGATTTGTATTTAAATGGAAACATTTTGAAAAATTACTTTATACAACCTTAATTAATGTGTGAAAAGACCCAAATGAATATTTATTTATTTTGAAACTAGTCTTTAATTGGCATGGGACATGGTTGAACTACATGGATGGTCCCAAAAATAGACATATCTACCTAGAATGAACCTATCTTAAAAAATTAGGGATATATTTCCTGAGTTGGTGGCAATATGAGAATGATGCAACATAGGTTTAAGCATTAACATGGAACATTTTGTGTAGTAGTGATGGAGAATAAAGGGTCAAACCCACATGTATAAATTGATTATAGGAATTGTTAATAAAATACTTGTATTTAGTGTAATTCAAGCATGCCAATAATTGACATTATCAAGTACCTGTGACCAAATTTAGGTATATACACTCACAAAATTATAGCTAAATACATATGTACTTATCTAAAAATAAGGGTTTATCTACCTCTTACTTGTATGTTTAAATAACCTTTTATATAATTATACATAGCCAAAATTATGGGTCAACAATGTACATCTTATTTATTTTAGTGTGCCCTCAATCAAAAAAATTAGATGCATTGTATATGGGTATGCATGATAATATTTCATTTTTTTGTCAAAACCCAATTTCTAAACCTACATCTTGATATAGGGGATTTTTATTCATCACTTTGACTTAGACATTTGATTGTTTCTCAATAGATTTTTCATCTCTTAAAGAAAACTCAATGATGTTTTTGGAACCATAATTCCTAACTCCTCTTTTTCGATACAAAACTTTTTCACTATCAGTATTATATAGTACATATATAACATAATGTCAAAATATCTACCCAAACTAATAATTGGTTTAAAAATAGTTGTTGCCAACCATTGTAATGGTTTAACTAATGCTTCATATTACTCCTGTATATTAATACATTATTCTTTTCTTTATAATAATCATAGTGATATGACATTAGTCTGCAGGGTTAAAGAGGAAGAGGCTCATCATGGGATCTTTGCAGGGAATAGGAAACCATACTAGAGGTAGGGAAAAGAAAATAGATAACATGGGGACCAACAAACTAGTCCTCTATTTGGATTTTGAGTATTTAAACTAGCTATCATTTGGTGTCTAGGTTTTCTCTCATCTTTTTGCTAGTGTTTTGGCATCTTTTTGGCTAAAGTCAATGATTTTGGTTGGATTTTAGGTTTTGTTTATTTTTGTCTTTATATTTTATCTTGAATATCTCTCAAAAAAAAATTTAAGGGCATAGGGCCCTCAATCCATCTTTTAAGATATCTAATAAAAAATAATCATTGTGATATAAACAAATACTATGAGTATGAAGACATCACAAATATAAAATCTCATATATTGTACATAAATTAACCTAATATCATTTTTTTATTACAATTATACATATTGTTTCATTATTATTCTTTGATATCTTCTTTGTTACATTGCACATTTTATGTAGTTGTAGTTAGGGGTCATAATTAGGAGATTCCTTAAACCACATAACCCTCATAATATAATACAAAAAATGTAAATAAATGTAATAAAAATAATTTAGATATATATTTTTTAATGTAAATCATGATAATTACAAATCAAGAAATAAATTAACCAGAACAATCTTACAACCATATGGGTTAAAACACTATATCCTTAGATCTCTACTATCCAGCTCAAGGTCTTTGCAATTATAGATCTTTCTCAAATATCATCAATATTATTGATTTATGTCTTGTTGGATAAACTATATGGGCATGATTATAAAGGCACAAGACCCACATAGTTACATTAATTTTTATCAATAAACTAACATCATTGAGCACATGTTAGTGCATGAAAACTATTGAATGGTTTACATAACTTCAAGGCACCATATCATGTTATATTTTAGCACATCATGGAATATTACATCACACGAGATATTAAATGAATCCTTAGAATATTAATATGATTTAAATAATTAAATGTAATGTAGATTTCCCATAACATGTCACATTAATATATATCTAACTGAAGAGAGCTATACATGAGATAATCCACACAAAATTCATAATATTATAAGGGTAAGGAACAATAATTCACAACCAAAAAAAGTTATAAAATCCCCTTAGGCTATGATATTTATATCTATCAAAAACCTTACCACACATTATTTTAAGCTCTCTAAATAAATTTAAAATCATCACAACACTTGCATGTTTAAATACCAAATCCTCTAAAAACTCTCACCGATCTTGGTGCTTCTACATAAATGAACGAACATATGTGGTTACCCAAATGAAAGATCTCAAATTTTATAAGATGTCATAGAATTCTAAAATTTATTCACGTATCTCTATAAAACTATGCCTTCATCAAAGAAAAACACCACTTCTTTTACAAATATTCATAATATTATTTATATAAATAATAATTATAACTAAGTGTAACAATATATATGCATAACATTACAAACAATAAAAATATGTGTACTCTTAGGCTGTAAAAAACTACATAAAATAGGTGCACACTCAAAGATGACATAAAAAACATAATGAGGCTTTCACATAAATTAATATTTACACAACTTAAAATAAAATACATATGCATAATAAGACGCATTCATGAAACAACACTGTTTAAAATTTCCAAAACTAAAATATTTTTGGTTACTGTAAGATTCATGTGAATTTGGATGCTCCTACATCATACACCATAGGTAACAAAAAATACATGAGATATTTATTTTTCACCTTTTCATACCTCTACTAATGGTATTAATTATGTTAAACTTCTAATGTGCTTATCCATGTTGCATATTCAATTCCTTAGAATTTACATTTTACCATAATTATTTTTCACTTTTTCATGTGTGTAGTCTTTCTAACTCATGTTTAATCACCTATTACATTTAATCACATTATTTTTATATAATATATATGATCCAATCCATTTATTTATAATTTATGTTTGAATTTTAATTATTCTATCCTTCATAATATGGATACAAATCAGCCACATTGAAAATAGGTGATATATCAATTGATTTATGCAACTCTATCTTAATGCGTTCTTTGCAATACTCTACATGGCCCAATATTTTTCCAATTCAAATTATCTTAATTATATTTTGGAAATGTATCTTTTCTCAAGTGTGTTAATAAAAAATTTCCAACATGATATTCCACTTCCCTTATCTTCACATATTCATGCTATTTATATTGCACACTACTTTTCTCCAATTGTTCCCACACTTTCTTATGCACTTGTCACATATGTTTTAAAATTTCCTATGCTTCATCACATTGTATTAGATCACTTATAATTTTTTATATATTCAAAATTTCTCTTGGATGTGACCCATGAAAAAACTATTTTTTTTAATTTATACTCCTATTCACTAAATTTTATATGAAAACTCATCTTGTACTAGAATATCATCCCATGTTCTTGGATTACCTTTAATTAAACATCTTAACAAATTACCCAAAAACCTATTGAATATATTTGTATGCCCATATATCTAAGGATGATATGTTGAATTAAACAATAACTTGGTGGTTAAATTATTCCACAATTCCTTTAAAAATTTATGACATATTTCACACCTCTATTTAATACTATGCTACATGAAAAAACATGCAACATCATAATCTCATTTAAAAGGAGGCTAGAATTATTTGTCACATCACTATTATTCCTAAAATAAATAACATGTGCCATCTTAAAAAATATACCAACTATGAAAAATATTAAATCATTTCCTATCAATTTTCTATGTAAACCTAAAATATAATCTATAATTATATTCTCCAATGGTTTGTCTAGAATAGGTAATGATTTATATAACATTGTATTATAAATTTTCCCTTTCACTTGATGTAAAATTATACAATCTTGAACATATTTTTACACATCCGTACTCATTCATGGAAAAAATAATTCTCTTCTACTTGTTCTAATATGTTTTTATAACCAAAATGGCCTATCAAACCTCTAATAAATGCTTCATTGATAAAAATTTATGAATTAAACCTTTAAGTATATAAAATTGTACTCATCAGAATAATAATATATATTGAACAACATAATTTAACTATGGTGTTATGTTTCCACTCACTTGTTGTATGCATTCTTTCCAAGCATCTCTAAAATATACATTTTACTTATACATAAGATCTAATCATATGACTTAAACTCTTAATTCTATCAATAAAAGAAATATTATACTTAGTGTGTCTACAATTCTATTTCATTTACCACCTTTATGTTTAAACAAAAATGAATAGATCTGAAGGATTTCAACTCACTTCATATTACTCTCATTAAAATTACCTTTATTATTGATAAATTGTAATGCTTGATGATCTGTTTACAAAAAATTAATTAGGTAACAAACAATATCATTGATTATTTAGCACTTGTGCAATGATGTAAAACTCATGAGCATCTAATAAATATTTTCAATTTTCATCATTTAACTTCTCATCAAAATGTGAACTTTAGAATTATTATTGACTCATCACTATTCCTATTGTTTTTCCACTTGCATCACAATCTACTAAAAATACCTTAATAAAATCTAGAAATGTAAATATTGTTTTTTTAGTCATTTTATTTTTTTAACTACTAGAAACTATATTCTATTTATTATCTCCATATTTTTTAATCAAATAAAAACTCTTTCATATCTTTTTCCATCACATCATTGATTTCTATGCTCATCTAACTAAAATTATTGATGAACTTCCTATACAAAATTGTTAATCTATAAAAAATTTGTATTTAAATGTACTCTAGGATGATGTCCAATCTCGTATAACTCATTCTTTTTTTATCCTTATTTAAACCATTATGAAATATCACAAATCCAAATTATACCATCTCCTTTTTAATAAAATAACATTTATTTAAATTTAGGATTTTTTTTCATTTCTTCAAGTTCTTTATCACTTGTGCAAATGTCACAAGAATTCTTAATTTTTATAATAATAATATATATGTCATCAAGAAACTTACCAAAAACTAGTTTTAGCACTTTATTCATCAATCTCATTAATTTTATTTATTCATTACTCAAACTAAATGGCATATCCACTATTATTTTTAATCTTTTTGAATCTAGAAATATCCAATCTTAAATTCAATCTTTATGAAATGACTCACTCCACTCAAGAAATACATCAAACCATCCATGCATAAGAATTTAAATACATACTTAGTTTTAATTTTTGATTGATCTATTATTAGTGCACATTATCCATTTTTAATTATTCTTAGTAACTAATAATATTAGTACTACACATGGGATAAAACTTTATCTAATTAATACTTTATCCAAAATGTCATGAACTTGTCTTTGTAGTTATGTAATCTACTTTGGAGTAAATATATTGTAATTTTTTGCAATAAACTAGATTATTGAATCAAATCCATGTGATGACTTATAATCCTCATGGGTGGAAACCCTTAGAGTATATAATTAGATAGAATCTCTAAAAACATTACCAATATCTTCACATAGAATTACTTTTGTTGTGGTTATGAATGTGATTACTAATTGTATTGGCTTATAAACCAACACATAAAATGCATTATACCATTTCACAAATTTCAATAACTTCTTTCCTAAAATCATATAAATCTTTACACTCTTTCCCACTTTTAAGTTAATATTCAAAGTATTTAGTGTATGTGTTACTCTATATTTCACTAATGTAAAGGTATTTATGAAGCCATATTATTATATCTTACAGTTAAACTTCCAAGGCCTTCTAAGAAGTACATGTCAAACATCCATGGGCATCATGTTTCACATAACCTTAAAATAAATACATGCCAAACATCCATAGATGTCATGTTTCATAAAACTTCATCCTTTTACGTACCAATTTAAAAACTTAAAAGACATTTTTTTCCAAAACCTGATATCCCTTTAGAACCCATGAAGTTTTTATATGGATTTAGATGTAAAATTATTTTCAAATCAATATTATCTACCACTTATTTCTTAAAAATTATTATACATGCTACCACTATTAATAATTAACTTTTAGTGCTTATCTCTAAACTTACAAATAATTATGAACAAATTATTTATTTTTGAAATATTATTCTCCTCTTTTCAAGGTTTTAACAATAACATCTTCATCATGAGAAATTATCTAGTGTATATTTCATCTATGTTATGAATAGATGTAATACCACACTTATCATCTTTTGATATATATGCACTCATCTAATTTATTCTACCACCTTCTATATTCACATGTGGACACTTAAACACTTTATGGATAGTTTCAACACATTTAAAACATGTACCATTAAATCCATGACCTCTACCTTGTCCATAAGATCCTCTACCTCTAAAAATTTATTTACCTTTTTGAGAAATATCATCATTACACTATGAAGTACTTATCTCACCTTCTCACATAGAATAACCTCTATTTATTCCACCTCTTTGGTCACATCCATGAATGAATTTTCCTTTTGATTACATAATTCATTGTTATTTGTGTGATAATGTTACATTTACCTTTAGTAAATAATAATAGTCTTAGTTAACAAATTATAATATAAAAAGCATATGAATTTCCATGTGTAATCCGTTAACATTCTTTAGATCTTCTAAAAGACATCTTCAAAATGGCCCATTCAAATGGTATGTATATAGTATTGTTTAGTGTAATATTTCACACTCATCTCCCTATATAAATAAATATGTGTCTTTTTAAAAAAATTATAATCCATAAGGATGAACTTATCCTTTTAGATTCATGAAAAATATATTCTAGGTCTTAATCATATCTTTTCATTTGCACATTATTTCAGTTTTAACATGATCCCACCATAAGGATGCATGAACTTTAAAATTTATAGCAATGAACTTAACTAACATTGGATCCTTCATAATATTATACTAAAAATACTTCCTCAACATAATGATCTATTAAATTAGTTCCTCAAGAATAAACATTAAAGATTAATTTTTGTGGTCTAACTTTGGTTTAGTATTGATTCTCAAAACATCTCAAAAGAATCAATCTTCATGTTTATCAACATATTATTTTATGTCTTGGTTCTTAGGTGACTATTTTTTGAATTTTATATTTTTATCATCATCTACCACTATGAAACCTTAGAATTACACTTTATCCATATCCTTTAATTGGTATTGAATATCTCTCATCAATACTACCATATCTTCAAGTCTTAGTGCACCAACTAGTCTTATCTATTTTCCATTCAAACCATCTCTTAGTTTCATTTCCTTATAAATATTTATATAAATCACTCACACCTTATACGCAAAAATTTCATTATAAAATGTATATAACTAATTTATACCCAAACTTAAAAATGTGGAAAAAATAATAAGCAACAAGGACTATAACATGTCTAACCCTAAATTTGATGGTTCAAGGGTAAATAGGGTTAATAATATGTAAATTAATAAGTGAAAGGGTGATAAATAGATCTTAGTAGGACAATTTATTTTCAAACTTAGATAAACAATATTCTAAATGTATAATATTGAGATATGCCAAAAATATAAAGTATAAATATTAATTGATATTGTAATAAATTAAAAATAAGAGTACTTAGTTGGTTTAGTTTGTGCATGCATATCTAGCTTAAAATATCTTGGAAGTGAATTATATTAATATTATATAATTTTATATTATATGACCTTAGACACTTGAATCAATTATGGATAGTTGTGTTGACATTGGTATCTAAATTGGACGTAGTTACCTAATATTAGCTATGGTTGTGGCCACTAGGATCCTTTTGGGTTCTTTGTCACCTTTCTTATAATGTACAAATATTACGTGAAAATTTTTTCACTCTTTATCAAATGAAAAAATACCTAACTTCCTCACCCTTGTAGTAACTATGGAAAAAATGGGTTAGTGGACACATAGTGTCAAGTTGCCCCAAGGACCCCTCTATTGATGGGCACTACTTATATAGCTAATACTCTGAAGAGGGCTTTAGACTTATGTAGTTTTCCTTGATGTGTTATCTTGTGTTTGAATAATTATGCAATCTATGATAAGTAATTACATAAAGTGACCTATCTTTTAAATTGGAAAATATGACTCATGAGATGTTACTTCAATACTTTAGTCCTATGGGGATATTTTTGCTATGCCTAATATGTAAATATGGATGAATATGGTAGATTTGATCAATTAAATGCTTGAATGAGTGCTATTGGTAAATTACTTTGCAATTTAATAGTATTTTATAGGTGGGGAATGAATTAAGATTGATCTTGTATACATACCAATCCATTTTGAAAATATATCACACTAATTAAATGAGGCCGATGTTTAGGATATGTTTCATTTGTAAATTGGATGACTTTTGGGCATTGTACACTTAGTTATAAAATCTACACTTGTGTCGATGTAGGTGTCTAGATAAGACACAAGTGTTTGAGAAGCTAGAAAATAGGTATAGGTTCAAAACTACCACATAAGGATAATGGTTAGGTTTATAACATTTTTTATAGTACAAAAGGCCTAGTCATAAGAATAATAATGGTGTAACTAAGAGATAAGTAATTTGGAAAAAAGAGATAGTGAACACAAGACTTTTAATATCAATACGGTATTATAACTGAAGGGTGAATCCATGATAGGTATTTTCTAAGTATACAAGACTAAGGTGCTATGTAATTAAGAGTTAGTTTTTATATTCCCACCCTTTAATCTAGTAATTAAATTTCTAGTTTGAATGAAAAGGAATGCTTACTTGGGTATGTAAAACACACCTTGTCTTTGGATGAGTCCATCTTGAGTGTCTTTTTGGTAACTAACCTATAACCAAAAGGATGTTTTAGTATATAATAACTACATATAATTTGTGAAATAATTTGAAATTATTGAAATTAAAGAGAGTAAGGTTAGGAGTACACATTTTTTATGATGCAAACATCTTGTCTTTTGTAAATTTAAATTGAATAGATGTTTTATTATGAATCATTGGCATTGAGATTAGGAAAATTTTGAAACATACAAGAGTGTGTGTGTGTGTGTGTGTGTGTGTGTGTGTGTGTGTGTGTGTGTGTGTGTGTGTGTGTGTATACATATATATATATACACACATATATACATATATATATATACATAAATATATATATATATATATACATACATATATATATATACATACATATATATATACATACATATATATATATATATATATGTATATATATATATATGTATGTATGTATATATATATATATATGTATACATATATATATATATATATATATATATATGTATATGTATGTATATGTGTATATATATATATATATATATACATATATATATATATATATGTATGTATGTATGTATATATATACATACATACATATATATATATATACATACATACATACATACATATATATATATATATACATACATACATACATACATACATACATACATATGCATATATATACATGTGTGTGTGTGTGTGTGTGTGTGTGTGTGTGTATAGGATGACACTATTCCCTAAACCTTGGTGAAAAGGTGAGTTGCCACATGACAATTGACCTTATCTCAATTGTGCAACCTAATTATACTTGTAACTTGGTGAGTGTGAGTGATACAATAAAATCACATTATATATTTTGTGAGGGTGGATGATTTAATATCTGAAACCTATAAATATGTTGAATTTAGATGATTTAATCAAGTCTAACTTCTAAACTTGCTAATATTGAGTGATTTAATCACCTCAAACTTGAAAAAAGGTGAACCAATTAATGCATTGGATTGGCTCAATAAAATTCCATCCTTGGTATGATAAAATTATATGGTAGTATTTTAAATCTAAAAAATAATTTGATTTTGCAATTTAAGGTGCTCTTTTACATGGAATATGAACCATATATGTCTCAAGATAAAACATATATATAAAAATGTTACTAATATATAAAATATTACCATAAATGTGTATATGAATCATATAATTGTGAAATTTAGATAATTTACAATTTTTAACGTGAGGAAGACATGTTCCCATGACATGCCATCATTGAATCTGGAGAATATGAGAACTGTGTAAGTGTGGAGAACATATTTACATTACACACCCCCACTATAATATGAAACTATTAAAATGTGAAAGTTATGTCTATATAACATGACCCCATTGATATTATCCCTCCTTTTAAGGTTAAGGTAAGTAGAAAATGGTAGTTACCTTACCTCAAAAGGATAATATAACTATATAATATGTGTATGGATCTTGTAGCATATAATATTAACATGTATAGGTAGATATAATAATGAGGTACATAGTATGTGATCACATAAAGTCCTAAGATGCATGGTAAAAATCATGGAAACATATAGAGATTAATAATACAAGATTCAATAATCAATCAATCATACACATAAGAGCACTCAAAAGAATAACAAAAGGAAATGATCCAAGGAGACCTCATAGAAGGGTAAATTTCAAATGACACATAATCTAAGGGACATGACTTAGTCATATATCCAAAAATAATATAAATACATGTTCAAATTTCCACATGAAATAAACTATGACATATGCAAATGTCAAAATAAGCAAACATATGCACCATATCCATAATCAATGGAGCATATTCAAATTCTCAAATAATTAATACAATTCCAAATAATAGAAAACATGGAACACACTCAAGTAAGTGAAATAATGAAGCAACCAACATAGGCATATCATACTATTCCTTAAATATGTGTTAGAAAAAACATTAAGTACATAATATATCAAGTATATTATGAATATCTAAGCATGGATAAAAGCATGTGTAAGTATATAAGATAAAACATGATAATAGAAAATTATCATATAATAATGTAACCTAGGTGTAACTTGATCAAGTAAAATCATGCCCCCAATGTACTAATTATATGAATAAAGGGAATGCCTAACATCTATATATGCATATATTATGTTCCTAAGTATGTTTGTATCACACTAAAAATATGCATGAAACATATATATGTATATATAAATAAATGATATGTTATCTACCAACATGTAACCAACAACATAGATGCTAAGGAGCTAATAAAACATGAAAATGCTAAATATTTTTGGGATTTTGAGTTTTTTTTTTTTTTTTGGTATTTTGTAATATTTGAAAATAAAAACTATCCTATGATTTCATCAAAGGGTTACTCATAGGTATCTCCCCTTGTAGAACTTGGTGTAATAAATTGGTAGTATTTCCAAGGAGCATGTATAGGTGTAATATCTATCACTATAAGATCTATGATGCTTTACATATGTATAATATGAACCTATTTTTATGAGAAAATAATGGAAGAAATGGGGTTTTTTTCAACCCATCATTGAGTTATTTATGGTCTCTTAGGAATAATAAAAATAGGAACATGTTTTGTTTATCTAGGTAACTAAATGTGTTATGTAGTAGTAGATGAGGATTCTATATAATCTAATCTATATCTCTAATGCAATGGTATCTCAAGTCCTATCCAGTTAGGAAAGTGGATTTATTATTACTTACCCATTCACATAATATTAACCTTAGTAGTTTTCATAATTAACTTCATATTTATAAACTTATTTTTTTCAACTAGATGTTCATATGGAATTGTAGAAATTATAATTACCCTATTGGCATGAATGTATTTAACACACCCATACATTCTAGAAGGTATTGTGCATAGTGTATGTATCCAAATTTATCCTATAATAAATAAAATACTCCCATTTAATGTGTAACTAAGAATTTAGTGACCACATATTGGGTCATTATGTAAAATGAAGTTACTCTCACCAACTACCTATTGTGAGGATCCATTGAAAGCTCTAACCACTTTGGTTGAAGGGTGTAGATAATCATGTGTATATCAAAAATGTGTAATTTATGTCATGGTGCACATTATCACTATCACCATTATCAATCATAAATTTGTGTATAGGATGATGGTTAAGGTATGTGAAAATGAATAATGAATGAATATCTAAGACATCATCCACAATATCACTATCATCAAAACTAATAAAAGGCATCTAAACCAAGGAAAGTGTATATCATTTATAAGTACCAATAATTCCATCTAATGTGTGCCCATAATTTTGTGGAGTAGGATGTGCATTATATCCATTTTTGCTTCTAGTTCCTTTTTAGAATTATTTTTAAAAGGGTTTTTAAATATTTTTAGATTTGGTGATCACCAAGCTATGAACTTAATACCTTCGGAAGATCATCAAACATAATTTTTGGTCATTGATAAGGTCTTGGATCTTATGCTTCAAGGTAAAAGATATGTTTGTAAAATTCCTAAGGCCTTGGTTATAGTCATAATAAGCATTTACATCATATCCTTAGGGTATAGGTCAACTCATATCAACCTATATAAAATGAGGGAGAGATATGAGGTGATGCTCCACAAGCTTTAGAATTAATGAAAATGAAGAATAAGGTAAGCATGAAAATTATCTCATTGGTGCATTGGAAAATAAAAAATGATTAGGTTATTGTGACACTACATTAACCATACTAATTATTTACTTTAGGTTTTATAGGTTTTACCTTATAACTTGGTTTGGTAGTAAACTTAGTGTTAGATGTAGTTAGTGTGCTTACTACATACTTATGTTTGTTCAATGAGATCAGTTTCATTTCAAAATAATGAATAATATGGAATAAGTCATCAAAATATTTTAAATTTTTCAAAACAATGGACTCATGTAATGGGGCAAGCAAAATTTTCTTGAAGATCTCTTGAATATCTTTATCTACCATTGTATTGGTCATTTTAGCCAATATTATCTTGTACCTTAAGATGTATTCATTTATAGGTTCATTGTTTCCTTGTTTGATTTTTATAATTTGGGCATAGGAAACCTTTTTAGTAATGTTTATATATAAATGTGAAAAAAAATGATATGTACGTGGTTTGAATGATTTTATTGATTGGATGATAGGACATATAACCACCTTAGAGTATAGTTGTTAAGGCTCATTAGAAATAATTTAGTTTAAATATTATCAATGTATTTATAATCAAGGCATGCCACATAGAAAGATCAAATATTTTATTCAATATCAACCTTGACATCATAAAATGTGAAATTAGTTGCAACAAAACTAGTTGGAAAGGGGTGAAAATATATTTCAGGTGCAAGAGGGTTGTGTAAAGCCTCTTATAAATCAATAACAAAAGGTGATGTATTAAAGTTTTATATAATATTTGTAACCTTAGTTTGATTTTTTTATAGTTTGGACAATATATTGCACACTTTGATCACTAAGGTGTAAAGTTTTAGAAGTCACCAAAGGAGTTGTGCCCATAATTTGAGTTGATATAGGCATTGAAACTAGTAATTGGGTTAAAGTGATAATGTTTCTCATGGAGTATTTAGTAATAATATTATTTATTTCATGGAACAATCATATAAACACATATCCCATGCCCCAATTATAAATATGAAGTGGTAATGTGCTCATGGGATGGTTTATTGGTATAAAATTAGTTGTAGTACCACCTAACGATTCACTATCACTAAGTGATCAATCCTTAGCATCAACATTCTTACCAATTTAATCTCTTATAACATAAATAAATTCATCCATTTGAAAATGAGTTTTTTATTAACATTTTACATTGATTATAAATAAAAACATAGAATTTGAAACAAATTACAATAATTAGAAAAATAGAAAACCTTGGGTCAATGCTAGGGTTTTCAGATCAAAATTCAAGTTCACCAAATGTTTAACCTTAAATTTGATGGTATAAGGGTAAATAGGGTTAATAATATGAAAATTAATAATTACAAGGGTGATAAATAGATCTATAGCATTCCATTAATTCTCAAACTCATATAAACAATATTTTGAATTTATAATATTGATATATGCCAAAAATAGATAGTACTTATTAATTGATATTAAAATATAATAAAAAAAGAGTACATAGTTGGTTTACCATGTTCATATAGATTTAGGTTGAAATTTTATGTAAGTGGATTAGATCAACTTTAATGAATAGTCATTAGATTCTATAATTTTGTATTGTGTGGCCTTAGACTCTTGCATTAGATTTGGATTGTTACATCGATATTATTACCTAACTTAGACATAAGTGTCTTATAAATAATAATGATTGGATCTAGATTCAACTACCTATATCCCTATTGTTTTTTGATCATTTTTAATCTAATGTGTGTGTGTGTGTGTGTGTGTGATGCACAAAGGATGTCACTCTTTGTCAAATTATCAAAACCCTAGCTTCCTCACCCTTGGAGTGATTTTTGGAAAATAGGTTAATGGGCACATCATGTCAAGCTTCCCAATGTAACCCTCTATCAATGGGTAGTCTTTAAATAGTATATAATATGAGGAGGGACTTATATTTATGTGGTTCTCCTCTATTTTTGGGCTTGTGTGTGTATAAGGATGCAATGTGCGATAATAAAGTACATAGAGTGACCTAGATCATAGCTTGTATAATATGGCTCATGGGATGCTATGTCAATACTTTATACATATATTCATATTGATCCTATGACTAATATGTAAATAGGGACAAATATGTTATATTTTCTCACTTGAATATTTGATTGATTTCTCTTTTTTTAATTGCCTTGTGAGTTCTTAGTATTTTCTAGGTGAGGAATGAATGGGGGTTGATCTTATATATATACCAATAAATTTTGAAGATATATATCACTAAATAACTTAGGATAAACTTTATTAAATATTTAATTTGTAAATTGGATGACTTTGTGCACTAGACACTTAGTTAGAAAAGAAACATCTACATCGACGTAGGTACTTGGCTAGGATGCAAGTGTCTAGGAAGCTAGAAAATATGTACAAATACAAAAATGGTAGTGAAAGCTAATGATCAAGTTTATAAAATTTTAAATAATAAATAAAGCTTGTTAATTATAATATAAATTTTCATACTAAGAGATAAGTAATTTGGTATAAATATATTGTTAATGTGAGCCTTTTATCAATGGTAAGGTCTTAGAACTGAAGGTTATAACAATGATAGGTATTTTCCAAGTATTCAAGATTAAGGTGCTATATAATTTAGATTTATAATCTACACAACTTTTATATGATAATAAATAATCTATTCAAAGTTAGGGTCACAATTAGGAGATGCCTTAGACCACACAACCCTCAAGATACACATCATAAAATTAAAATAAGTGCATTAAAAAAAATCATATTTTTATTTGATTTCAATCATAGGAATTAAAAATAACATAATCATACACAAATAAAAACAATATTATAATGAGATACATTACAATAGTATATATTTATATCTATGCTTCTTAAATCATAGTTATTTCAAGTATAACACTATCTTAGATATATTTAAGCTTGCTAAATTCATAACTTGATGGATAAATATTAGGGGTATGATTATAAATGTAAAAGACCTAGACCAACCTACTTACAATACTTCTCAAAAATCCACTAACATTGGACACACCTTAATGTACAACAAATATTAAATTTTTAACACAATTCTAAGTCACCATAGCACATTATAGATTAACACATCACAATATAATACATCACATGAAATAATAAATTAATCCTTATCATAATTCCATTATTTAGGCAATAAGTGAAATATATATTTCACATAACACATCACAAGAATATACATGTGACTAAACCAAGATACACACAATACAATTCACATAAAATTCATAACCTTGTAAGGCTATGTAATAAGACTTTAAAACCAAAAAATATGAAAGAAAATCCTTATGACCTGATATTTAGATTGATTAGTAACTTTACCAAACATTATTTAAAACTATTCAAATGAAAAAATAATTATAATAATTTCATGTTAAAGGGCCAACTCCTTCATGAACTCTTACCAACCTTGCTACTTCTACATAAATAAACTAACTTTTGTGGTGACCCAAATGAAAGCTTTCATTTTCTATAAGATGTCAAAAAAAAAAAAAAATTTATTCACATATCTTTTCAATCTTGTGCTTGCATAAAATACCAACACTAATTCTTATGTAAAGCTTCATAAACTTAATCAATTTAATAACAAATTACAACTTCACATAAAAAAGAGGTACAAAATATTATAAATAATAAACATATGGGAACTCATAGCCTAAAAATAAATAAATAAATATGCACATACTAAAATTTGTCACAAAATAACATCACAAGGATTACACACAACTCAATATTTATATAAACTTAGAAATAAATATATAGACATAATAAACACTTGCACAAAATAATGTTTTTTTTTTTAATTTCACTAAACTAACATATTTTTGGATGATACAAGATTACACGTGAACTCAAATACTCCTACATCAAATTATTTATATATTTAAACTTTTATTATTTAAATATTCTTATGCATAAAACCCATTAAATCTATTTAGATATGTTTTCCATCAAGTCTCCTCCAAGGTATCAGATTAGTGGTATTAGAGTATATACACTTGATATCATATCAAAATAGTATCAAGGTTATATATGAAATTATTATCTACTTATATGACCACTCATACAAGGTCTAATTACATGAGTTTAGGTATTGAAACTCATGACCCTTTGTCATAACTTCTTTCATTTCCTTAGATAGTAGATAAATAAAACACAAAGAGTTACACTTTAGATATGTTTAATAAAATGATTAAGGATTCTTTGTAAAGACAACATAAATAATTATAATAACATCATGCATATAAATTAATATGTATTGTCAATCAATTAACTCACCCTATGAATCATGTTCAGACTTTTTCCAACACATCTCATTCCAATCAACCTTTTGGTGATCAAACACACTATAAGGTACAATTTAATATATGCATCCCTATGTTTGAAGAATAATAGATTCAAACTCCCTAGATAAATATTTAAATCTTATCTATTCTACTATGAAGTTATTCCTTTATATAAATAATAAAATATTCAATTCACTATTTTGAAAACAAAATATGAGTAAATAAATTGTGGTAAAGCTATTACTATCCTACACTTAGAGTATTTCTATACAATATGTTAACATCATCACTTACATAAAGATGGCATTAATGAGATGGACTAAAAGCTTGCTGAACTTATCATTAATCTATTAAATCTAATCATTTCCACTATAACAAATAATTTACAATCAATGAACACTACCATAACCATATATACTATATCAATACTCATTTAAGTGCAACACCATTCTTCATTAAACATTGTTTAGATAAATAGATTACCCAATAAATAAAATAGAGCATATGCTCATCTAGAGCTACTAAAGGCTCAGAGTCTCACAAGTGAGCTTGGGCACTGTGATTTTGAGCCTCAAAATCACCCATGCTATTTTTAAGTTTTAATGGTAGTCACTTCACTATGTTTGGAACCAATTTTATAGAGATTTGCTATCTCAAAGTCATGGCATTTGCATACTGGTTTGAGCATGGATTTATATAACTAAGTATCATCTTAATTTTAGGGTGGAAGGAACATTTAATGTGATAATATCAATCCTTGTTTGGTCATTATGTTGGCTTCATCACCTTGCACCATTTGTGCTCTGGTCACCACATGTAGCTGCTTATGAAAAATCCCTAAAAAACCAAGTGCCAAGTAACTGCCTACTAGTTGGTGCAAGATCTATGAAGATTACTCTTGCTAGCACAAAAGGTTCCATAACAATAATCATGACAAGTAATTTCCTTGAACCGAGGCATCTTCTAAATTGACATGGATCCATACTTCATAAAAAGGGGTGCAATAGAATGATTGGGTTGCCCTAATCTCAAAAACATGTATATATGGATATGATACAATGACAAATAGGTTTGATAATTTAATCATAAGAGGGTTAAATATGGATGAGTAACATGTGGATAGACTATAATATTTTTTTCACAAGGTTCACTCTATGTTAAAAAATAACTCATTACCATTGCCTTATATTTCTAAAAAGATGACTAGGTAATGTTGGGAATGGGATAAATATATAATAGGATGGATGTTTGTGAGGGGGAAATTATTATATTCCAAAGAGTCTTACCATGTAAATCAAAAAATTAAAAACTAAGAGGTGTGAAAATAAGTGTAATAAAGGATGCTCGAAGATGAAATAAATTTATTGAAAAAATATGAAGCTTAAAAAGTTATAACTAAACCTAGAGGTGAAGATAATAAGGTAATAAAAATATCCCAGAGGTGAAGAGGCTATATGATGAGATTTTATGAGGAAAGTTTGGTTTGATTCCTAAGGTTATTACCATGCAACCAAAAAACTAATAATCCAAGATGTATAAAATAATGGAGGTAACATATACTAAAAATATGTGATAAGAAGAAAAATCCTAGAGGCATCAAACAATGAATAAATTAAAAAAATGAGTGTTTTAACTCAAGAAACGATAGAGGTAAAAATAAAGAGAGGAAATTCAAACATAAGAGGGTAAAACGTCTCAAGAAAAGAAGCGACCAAAGATCCCAAAAAGGCGGAAATGGAAAAAAATAATCCTAGGAGTGAGTAAATTATAAAAATAAATTACCAAAGATTCCAAAATGGAGGTATGTGATTAAACCCAAGAGGGATATTTTATAAAAATAAGATACCAAATATTCCAAAATGGTGGTAATGGCCAACTAAAACCAAGGGTGACAATGAGAGTTTAGAAAGTAACTACTAGGCAAATAGGAGATAAAAGATGTTAGATAAACCCACAAATATAAATAAAGTATGTTATTCTATAAAATTTAAGATTTATAAGAAACATGCAAATAGTAATAATATAAAATATGAATTAGATATCAACCTAAGTGTAAGAAAGTGGAAAGAACATTTAATAAGGTACACTAAAAAAATAGAGAATTTTTCTTGAAATATGTCTTGAAGTTTAATTTGTTTGTCTTTAATGTGTGAAATATTATTTATTATTAATTCATTATAAGAGTGAGGTGTTGACAATTTGAAATTTTCATAATACATCCTTGACGTTGAGAAAAAGTGAGGTTGGGCATCATAAGATTCCCTAAAGTGTGAACTAAGGTAAGGATGAGAATCAAAATATACACCAAAGTCTAGATTAAGAGAAGGGTGGCTATCATTAGATGACCCAACATTTGAAGTGACAAAAGCATGGGCATCATAATACCCTACAACATGTGTATTATGGTGAGGTAAAGCTATATTGCATTTAATATCAACCTCAAGATAGGAATATTTATCACCTTTCCTATCAAATTATATGTGAATTTATCACACAATAATAAATTTTTAATCTAGGGACAATTTTGGATATGTATGAGGTGTTTTTTAATTTTGATTGATGGTATTCACCATGATAATATAGTTATGATAATTTGTTTTGATTTTGATTATGTTATTGTAGTCAATAAAGTTGGGTGGGTCTAATTTTTTATAATTTCATTCTCATCTGATATAATTTTTTCATTTGGGTTGTATCATAGCTAATACATTTGTTTTAATAAGGTTTATTGATGTCATGATCCATGTAGTTATTTTTATGTAGATTATCAATATAATTATAATTGCTACATGCTAAATAATATATTTGTATAGGTTATTCTGAACTATATATTTATGAATATGGTTTATTTTTCTTTTCTTTTTTCTAAAATTGTACTAGCCTGGATAATACAATTAGATTTTTATTAGTTTTTAGAAAAACTATTATGAAGGGTTTTGTAAAATTACCTTAGTGGGATATTATAAGAGAGGAATATTATGGGGTTGATAAGTTGCATCAAAGTTGATATTTTAAGGTTCATATTAGAATGGATCATGAGGATTGGATTTAAATATGGGAAGATCATTTTGGTTACCTTCATAACATATTGTAAAACTATATTGGGAATATTAATCTATGCTATAAGTTTCAAAATTATAAATATCATCATGGGAATTTTTGGCCATGCTGTAAGAGTAAAGAATTGGAAGATCATCATGTGGATCTTCAACAATGCAATAAAATTCAAAAATGGGAAGATCATCATGAGGATATTTATCAAGGATAGGGTCATATAAAAATGGGTAAAATATTATATTTTTGAAATTAAGAAATGAATTATGGAATATAGATAGTATTATTGACAAGATCATTGATATTCTTTTCAATATTTTATAAATTAATATCGAAAGAAATGGGAACCATATTTCATTGGAGAAATTTAGATTGATGGATAGAGGATTATTCCATGTGTAATATAAATGGGTTAAAGGTTGTTATAAAACCCCTAAGAGTATATGTAATTTAAAAGTGGTGGAGAAGCTAATAAACTATACAAATAGATAAAAATGTGAAAATGATCCACCATAATAGTGGGGTAAGATTAATGTTATATTAACCAAAATATATTAATGGTGAATATAATTTGATAAAAAATGTAATTTTAAAATAAAATGATGCTTGAAAAACTAATAATACTAATAAGTGAATTTTAAAAATTAAGAATGTGAAACTAACCCAAAAAAGTGTTGGAATAAGACTCACACTAGGTTGAATAGAATATATGTATGGTAAATATGATGTGATTAAAAATTAATATTAGGAAAAAAAAGGATGTGAATAATGACTGAAAACAATGGTGGAGTAAGATTCATGTCAGGTTTAAAATAATTTATGATGGGCAAATATGGTCATCAACATTAATATCCTATAATATAAGAAAAGGGATAAGATCATACTAGATCCAACATACCTACACTTGGATGGACTAAAAATTGGGGTGGAGGTTATAATAAAGTGTTATTTTTAAAAGTGGAATAAAGGATATAATTATTAATCTTATGCAAGGAACTAATGATAAAATACAACCTAAATCTAAGAGGTAAAATGGATAAGATAAATAGATATAAATGTCGTTAGGTGTTAACCAAGAGGTATATAAACTAAGGGTTAACCAAAATGTATCTAAGGATAAATTGGCATGAAATGAAAACATATCAAAGGTGAGCATCATGAATAATAAAATAGCATGATATTAAAGTATATGCATCTAATTAAATAAAATAAAAAATTTGTATATGGGGATAGTTGCCTTGGGTTAACATTTTAGTGCGTCAATTTTATCCTTGACTTAATTGGAACTTTATGGGAGATGTTGTAAGTGAAGACTCAAATGGAAAGGATGGATACCTAAGTACTATTTTTTGGGAACTAAACATACTAAGTTTTATCTATGTGGTTAAACTTCCTTTTATTGAACTTCAAATACCTTGATAAATGTTACACCTCTATATTAATAAGCTCCTATACTCCAATTCCACTTCTTATACTATATACATGTTTCCATTCATAAACAAAAAATAATGGTGTATTTTTCATTATAAAAATGACATATGGTATCCCTATATATATTCATCAAACCAATAAAATTTATTTAAAAATATGTTGATGGATTGTATATGAGATAATATAGTATAAAAATCTAGACAAAAAGTAATATTAAATCACCCATGTCAAGTTAGTATAAAAGGGAGAAACCTATTTTAAGTAGGCTTGGTATAAATATAAAGGGAAATAAGTAGTAAAATTAAATACTTCAAAGATGTATAATATATTTTTATAAATAGAGACAAAAATAGAACTAACTTGATCTTAATCAAGTTATTCAAAACAAAGCCTGAAACTAGGTAGAGAAATAAAAGAAAGGAGCACTAGAAGAGGCTATAATGACTACATAGATAATGAGTTTAATAATATATAATATGTTATCATAGGATAAAAATATCTCATAAATGAACATGAGCTGGCCCAACCTTGATCTGAGTGTATTGTTTAAGACATACAGTCACATAAAATAATGTGCCAATGAGCCTTGTAAAAGAAACTAAGTGACTAAAACTAATAGATGTAATTAGGTGGATCTCATAAGACAACATTGACAACATTATCTTATACCAATCATAATAAACACATGATTTCACTTTTATTATTATTTATCTCCTTTAGTGTAGTGACACTCTATTTTTAAAACTATGATATATGGAATTACTTCAAAATTTCTTCCTTCGGCTCATCAAAGTTAACTAAAATTTTATTTGGTTAATACTTATAATGCCAAGTATGCACATTATCTAATAATATAATTTATTTTTAAAATTTTTCCAATACATTTATCCATTTTATTCCATGTGATCTCACACTTATGTATTTTTTCTAAAACATCTTTAATTCCTCTATAGTATAGTAACTTCATCTAAATTTCATAGACAATGAGTTACTATGTATTGTTGTTATTATTGATTGTTTATTCCTTATGTTATATCTCCTTTTGATCCACTTGTATCCCCTCTTATTTTTTCTTTAATTAGTGTAGATATATATTCCATGGTGTGTTAAATTGTAATGATGTACTTTAATATAGAAATAGTCATTTTAGCCAATAGACTTTACACTTCAACCCCTCCTATTGTAAATGTACCATTAATCTCCCTACTAACTTGTGTAACCTCTTTTTATACTAGTGAACCTTATTTATATACTATAATTTTTAACATTATTTATTATAACACTATATTCTCCCTATATTTCCATTCAGACCTTTTTTACTTGTGTACACTTATTATTCAATTTCATCCTATAAATCTAAACATGCAAGAATTTCAACATATAATGAATTAGATTCAACAATTCCTTTACCATATGGGCATATTTAAACACTAATTTACCTCCCTCCCATACATATCCATTAAATATGTAACCTTCTATGTTCACATTACTAAACATAAAATGTCTTTTATTACCTTTATGTGATTGAGCCACAGTCCATCCCTACCTATTATAGGTCTAAATGACACATCCTTTCATATGCCCTCCCTTCCTATAAGTATCTTTAGTGGCCATTAAATTTTATCTACTTTCATCATATTTTTATATCCTTCATTACCTTCAATAATATACTTAATCTCATTGGAATTTACCATGTCACAAAGCCTTATGAAAATCCCACACTCTAATCCTCTTCACACTATATATAGGACATCCTAGATGATTTTTTTTATTACGATTGATAAATGGTTTTTAAGGGAGAATAAATAGAACAAGGAGCTCAAGAGACAAAAAATAAAGGAAGATTATAGGCACAAGAAGGCTCAAAAGCTTGATAAAGAAGGAGTACAATCGAAGACAAAAAAAAGGTTAGAATAGTTCCCTTGTTTCAAGATCATCCTAGATGAATATTAATCCTAAACTTTTAATACATATAGTTTGATGAATTTAAGTTTGAAGAGGTTAATTAGGAACTAAATCTATAATCTAACATGTAAAGGTAAAGAGGAATAAGCATACAAAGGAAAATTAAGAGAGATGAAGGATTCCCAAAGGCTTGATGGACACATGATTTCACAAGGATGATAATGCAAATTTTCACAAGATCACACAATTTAGGAATATAAATAAAATGTTACTCAATTGGTATAAGTCACACATTAAATATGCACAAGTTTTATAGTGGATAATTGGATATGAATATTAAGAAACATAATACAACTATGCACAATGTGACTATAACATAGTAATTGTGTATATTCTTTAGATATAACACATAGGGTAGCCATTTTGACCTATGAATACCCCAATTTTGCCTATTCAAGAATAATAAAATATTATAAGAATCCAAGGCAAGATTTAGTATAATATAATTTAAATTATAAACTACTTGATTGGTATTTGAAGGTTGCCAAATATAAACCCACAAAACCCATGAGTTAAATTTAAAATATGGTGGGTTAATGAGTTAAACTTAATGGTGAATGATGAACCAACAAAGGCTTAATAACAAGGAAATATCAATAATCATAAAAATATATGAATGGGTGAAAGGTCAAAGGTTAATGGCATGATCCAAAATTCTAAAGAAACTCTACCAAAACTTTGAGAGATTAATAATGATCTGAGAGATAAAGGAACTATATTTATGAGAATATATAGGAATCCAAAATGATATTTCATTATGTAATAATTAGGAATAGTCATGTTATGATAAATATAATCCTATATCTCAAGCTCTTAGAATAATTTTATGTAATTTTCATTTATATTTTTAAAATAATTTAATTTTTGTGCTAATTCTTGAGTGTTTTTTGTGAATATTAAATATAGATATATGGTCTAAGGTAGTTCTTAATTAAATCGCTTAATGATGACTAAATAATTTTTGTATGAGAAATAAGGTCTCAAAACTTAGATTGTGATGTGTGAATAGGTTTTTACATAGGATTTTGAGAAGAAATCTTATACTAGTATGAGTCCATATTAGAGAACATTTTTTTTAGAATATGTTACCCATGAGAGTTAGAGGAGTTTTTTTGGTATCCAACTTGGTTATAATATTGAAAGAGGTGATGGACATGTTTTAGACCATGCAAACATAATTGGATTATATATAAGAGGATATATGATGCGGTTTCATGCCAATAGATAATATGAGTTATGTTAAGGAAGAATAACATGTAGAAGGTGCAAGATGAGGGTAAAAATAATATGAAATACAAATGGACACATGAGAGAGTAGTATGCAAAATTATATTTATGAAATTTTTGAGTCTTAAAGGTGTACATTCCATTTTTATCAGGGTCTTTAAATTTGGAATAAATCATTGATTGGATCATAGACATGAAATAATACTTTGATTTTTAAGAATATTAATGACCCAAAACATGTGAATATAGCATAGACCATGTTGAGGGTTCATGTAGTGATAGGATGGAGAGAAGTTTAGAGTGAGATTTAGATAATAAAAAAGGATAATATAATCTAATGGGATAGGATGATCATGAAGATGAAGGGAAAGTTATTGATAGGTGATGGTCAAATGGAATTATTAAATAAATTATAGAACATGAGACATATGTAATATAGTGTCAAAGATTACATAGGATTTATAAAAATAACACCATTATATCATGTAATAATGAGGTAAACCACTATAAGGTTGTGATAAATGTAAATGGGTTTTGATTTAAGATCTAAGAGGAGTTAAATATGGCTTAGATATAACCATTGGAGGAATCCTATCAATTTATGTTGAAGGAAAAAGATATTTTTATTTTATAAAACAAAGTGTCTTGTGAGAGAAATTAATTTTATCATTAAAATGAATTAAACGTAATTTTTTAATAGGCTATCAAAGATAAGGAGATATCAGTGATGCCCAACACGCTTGAAAGAGAAAGGAGATATACATGATGGAGGATAAAAATACATGTAAAGAGGTGGATATTACTCATATAAATGATGAGGATTATTTATTAAATGAAGGAGAAGAGGATTAAAAATAACATGCTTAAAGTGTGGATAAACTAGACACAATGTGATAAAGTATCCACAAACACAAATCAAAAGGAGCCAAATGATATAGACTAGTGTGTAGATTGTGCAAAAAAATAAAAATTAGTTGGATTGATGAGATGTTCTATAGAAAGAACCAAATGTATAAAGTTTATATTAATTATTATAATACAATTAAGGCTTATGAATAATAATATTTATATTTCAAAAAGGAATAAGTTATTCTGAGCATCTCATAAGTTGAGAGGCAAGTGTTATAAGGTGATCATGGATAATGACAACAAGAGATTTAAGTATCGTAAAAAATGGTGAAAGAATTTTAATTGAAGAGGGTTACACATAAAAACTCATATAAGTTATCATGGCTGAAAAAAATCCACCAAGTTTTAGTAAATGATAAATATTTTGTAAATTTCCATGTAGGCAAATACTAGGATGAAGTTTTGTGTGATGTAGTGTCCATAGATGTGAACCATTTGAAATTTGGGAGACCTTGGAAATATTAATTAAAGTTTTATCTAATGGAATAATGAACTAATATTTCCTATATAAGGATTGAAATAATTAAATTATACATCTATTATGGGACCAAGGAGATGAAGAGCATATAATTATGTATAAGTGTTGATGGTGACTAAGGAGTTATTGTGAGAAGTGGAAGAAGAGAAGGATTGTTTTGAATTTTTTCCAAGATATAATAATAAAAGTGTGTATTCATATAAAAGGATCAATTTTAATGTGAAGTTAGGTCACTATTGGTTGAGTTCATAAACATCACTTCAAGTGATCTTCTAAAATGATTTCTATTAATGTGAATTATTATTCATCATATCGATCTAATGCATGGATATTTTTGTAAACAAGGATACTTATTAGATTAATCCTAAATAATATTAAAAGGTTTATATACAAGTTCTTTAATTATTGTATGGGGGAATGGTTATATAAATTTTGAGCCCATGTATAATTTATACTAAATTAGTGCTAAAAAAAGTATGTGTAATGGTGGAAATGCATATATTCAAATGATATTAACATGATTAGGATCAAGTATAGATTATGATTTCCATTCATTGATTAATTGATAGATTTCATAAGTGTTATGAGTTACTTATAAAATATTTATTTGAAGGCTATATATCTCCAAATGTGAAAGATATCCTTCAAGATTAAGTAAGGGTTGCATAAATGGTTAGTAATGAAATTTAATTTGATGAATGTGTGAAGCAAATTCATAATGTTGATAAATGAGGTTATGAAACAATTTCTTATTATTTATGTCATATTATATCTAGGTTATATTTTGTGCTTAAAAAATAATTAGGAGTACCTAACACATATATGGAATATGTTAGAGAGGTTTCATGAAGATAAACAACTGATGAATTTGAAAAAAGTTTAGCTTTATGAAATAAGAGATCATATATTTTTAATTAATGGTATTCAAATAATTTATGAATATGGACCCAAATAAATTTTTTGTGATAGTGAGTGGCCATCACCAAGTAGCACATTTGAGACACAAAATTATCATGAAATATCAAGCTTTTATATTCACTACTTGATTTTAAAAATATGTTTCAAGTTGACTAAAATGTGATTGGTGTAGGGATTAGAGAATTTTTTATCAAAGAGGTAATTAATTTTACATACTTTAATGATAATATGAATGACATTGACAATAATTATTCCATCTACAACCAAAAGTTAAACTCCATAGTGAAATCATTGAATGAATAGAGGCACTATCAATTTCTAACTTATTTTATCCTTTATGCAAGCCATCGTTCACTATAGTTTATAAATATCTAAGTAAATTTAAATAAATGACACATAAAATAGGTTGATTTCATATAAATTTACACATTCATGTTGAAACACTAGAGAAGGAATAAAAATAAAGTTGTAGCTGCAATAAGTATAATATTTATTCTATTGATTGACATGCGAGTATAAGTCCTTAGATTTGATTCCATTAAGGATATATGTATATAATATGAATAATTTGATGATGAATGGAAATAAATCATATATCCAATAATTATGGATAGGTTACCATGGATGGAATAATTTGTATAGTATGGAATGTTGTTTAAGGGAGTGTATTAATGCATACACAAAAGGTCAGTATGTAAAAAAATAATAAAATAAAATCACAATGGATGATTTATCAGACATGTTGGTTGTGATAACATGTTGGTGTAGTTTGAATAAGGACCTAAATGTATAGGTTTGATAGCCTAAATTCTCACCTAAGGTTCTAATGGAGATCATCTTTTTCCTCTAGTATGAGAACAAATAGCATATGCATTCCCATGAATTTCTATTTAGACTAGGCAAATAAAGGAATTAAACATAATACATGTAAGCAAATACTATGATAAAATGACTCATTACTATTATATATTCCATATTTTCAATTCATATCAATATATATATATATATATATATATATATATATATATATAATCACTTAACATAGAGTTTATAATGATCACCATGAAATGTTGATACTTATTAACCTCAAATATTATACCCATTTATCCCTCAAACCATACCTCAAATATTCTTCGTAAGTAAAATTACTCAAAAACTCTGAAGTGTTGAACCCAAACTAATGTATTCAAATTAGAAGACAAAGTCCATATTTATATCTTTTTATGGTCCCAATTAGATCCCTACTAATTTCTACCAACTCATCCTTTCCACCAAATGCAATATTAATGTAGTTGTGCATCTAAAAATATTTGATTTTATATCTTATTCACCTATCCATGTAGTAAAATATTACTTTACCCTCTTAGTTTATTCCTTTTCCAATTTAGATATAACCTCATGTAATATGCATCCTAATTTAATGTATGAATTCAAGTTTCAACATTTCATTTACTATATTTCCTTCTTCATGTGTGTGTTTTCCATCTACTTCATTCTTGTTATAACCATCCTCTATGCATAATGTATAATTTACTAACCCTTCCTTCATACATTCATGCTATATTAACTATTTACTTTGAAATTGATCAAATATATTTAATGCATCTCATTTACACATAAAATTTTGGATAATATTTATATATTTCCAATAAAAGAATATATGATAAACATTAAACACTAAATATGTTTTTTCTATATAAGGGTGATAAAATAATGCTTTTATATATTATATATAACATTTTTGTTTCATAAACCTAAATTTTAATAATAAAAATCTCATGTTTCAAGTCAAGGTGATTAAATAATTTTTTTCATCTCTCTCAAATTTAACACCATTTTTTCTCCATATATTAAACACATTTCATCTAGTGTTTAATGTTTGGGTGATTAAAAATGGTGTTATATATGGAGGGACAAATATAACATAAATCATTTTGGTCTTTTAGTGAAAATTTCATCGAATTATTATTTTTATTAATTATAATGTAATCTTCCCTAATTCCTCTCCTTTTGATCCTCATATATGAAATGGGTATAGTAACAAACCTGAACAATAGTTTGTTTGTTGAGGAAACCATAATTTATATTACTAATAACTACCTTAAGGCCAAAGATATGGTAAGACAATTATCACCAATTTTATGGTTAAATTAATGTCATATATGTGCCCTTGAATCATGTTAATTAGTTGGTTTTGTATAAAATGTTTGAATTCATACATAGTTGATAATGTTTTATTCCCTTTTTGCCTTTAGAGTCATGTGGACTATTATATTTGGATAATATAAATAATTAATGAAATATATAGGCATAAGAAACATTGGAATATATTTATATTACACCATTAGTCCATGTAACATGTGGGCTCCAACTTCTTATCTCATGGCTAATAGCATAATCTCATATCACATGTTTGGAAAGGAATACTAAGATCTATGGGTTCCATTAACTTATCATGTTATAGTTGGAAAATATATGGTGAGGGACATATGTGAATTTTACCTTAAAAAATTTCAAGTGATTCATGTACTTCATTAGATTATAACATGATCAAAACTCACATAATTATAATCTTTTATCAATTAATTACAATTGGTTGGATTTAGTGTGGTGGGTTAACATGAATTAATTTTTATGTATCAATTATTATAGAATTTAAGAAATTAATTTTATGGGGTTCATTTCAAATTAGTTTAGGAATTAGACAATGCCTTAATACATAGTGTTTTATATTACATAGAACATAGTAGGGTAGTTCATAGAAGGGAAGGAAAATGGAAAGAAAAATAGATAAGATTTATAAGATACAAAACTACCATACCATGATGTTTGTATAAATAATAAATCCATCTTAGCTCATGAAAAATTATTGTTAAACTGGAGTTCTTCTACAAGTTGAAAATTTGGAGGTGCGTATTATAAATGCCTAAACTTGTAGAGTTTTTGGTATTCCTAGTAGAGCATATAATATTTAGTATTATCACTATGGATTTTTCACTTTAAAGGATCTATATAACCTACACAAATGCAAGGATTTACATATAAATTAGTCTATTGTGTCTATCCACAAACAAAATATTCCCATAGGTATTCTTAGGTCATGTTGGGTTGTGAAGTATTTCCTTATACCACCCTTAAGAGATGACTATTTATAAGACTCAATTGTTGATAACTTTGAGGTCTCACGGGATCCTTTAGGCCTTCCACCCACATACTCATGAAGATCTATTAAACTATGAATTTGGTATATGGGAAACCTAATGTTCTTGATAAATACTAAAATTGATTTTTATCTTCCATTAATAGGTTGGAGCTAGTTATTAAGTGTGTTATTATATAACCTCCCTATCAAAACCATGGGAGTAACAATTATTCATGTATGCTTATCATTTTTACCTAAAACTCCCATCCCATTTTATGCTAAAAATACCTTAGTCCTCCTTATTATCCATGTAATGAGTTATATGAACAATTTATTATCCATAGAATACTTCCTTTTTATTGTTAGAATGTTTCCTTTTGACTAATATGGGTGAACAAGGGACTTTAATTAGAAAAGTACCTAATTGCACCACTCTTGTAGCTTCAACTAGTGAAATGTTGTGTCACTTTATACTAGAAAAGGAAATCCTTTGTTACATGAATTGAATAATCATCATTACTTTTGTAAATTATAAGAGTTTTTAAATTCACTAAAAGGTGATAACTTCAGGAATTTAAAAAATCATGGGTAGGGGAGATATTTCCATGTTTCTCTAAAATGTAACCTATTATTTGTCTTTCTATTCCATTGAAGGAATTTGATGTATGAATCCTATAAATTTTTATATGAATGATTTTTCTTAATTTTTTTCATATTTATTTAATTAGATTTATCCCTTTAAAATTTCTAATGAAAATATTACAGTAGCCTCCACATGCTGATTTTATTATACATTATATTTTTATCTTTTCTAGATTTGACATTGCCACTTGTATAATGTTGAATATTTTTTAAATTTTCATAAAATGAAAATGAATTCCTTGGATTTTAATTCTCCTTTGGTCACTTTATCTTAAATATATTTCTATTATTGTGCGTAATTAGTAATCTTTCATTGACTTTGTGTAGACTAGGTTGTGCACAATAAATAAAAGGAAACTCTAAGCATACTAAACTAAAATATCACCTAAGAAAGAATAATTAATATCTCACCCAAGTAACAATAATATATCATCAATAAACCCATTTATCTAGAGTTATATTTTAAATACATAAAGAGTGTACAAAGATACATGTAAACCCTAATAATAAATAAAAACATTACACATATCCATTTCAAATAATATTTTTATATGAATTCATATTAATTACATCAATTTTAGATATATTTTATATAAAATGAACATTAAATTCATTCTCAAAGCATTCTACACTAAAAAACATAAACTACCATTATGCAATAACATCCCAACAATGCAATCCTTCAAACCCTAGTCTATATTTCTAATTCACTCTTTCCTATAAATGTAAGACATAAAAAAATGTCCTTTTAACTCTAATATAAATATCCATCCTCAAATGAGAGGAAAATTTCCCTATTTTTATGTTTTCCTAGACCACTTATAGTTACTTCTAACTCTTATTTTCTATCATGTGTCAAGCCAAATAGTTGCACATGTTATAATATTCCTTCTTATATCATGTCAACCTATCCACATAATAGAATATTCCATTTTTATTCCTAACTTATTCCATTTTATTCCTATATGAAACCCATTTTACTCTACCATATTAGATGTGTGATAAGTTTCACTATCTTCTTCATTGGATTTTTTATTTTGTGTTCATCACACACCATCCTTCCTATGCATTTCCCATGCATTGTACACCATGATTTACTAATTATTTCAAGATATATTAATATGAATTAATGTGTACAAATAAAATAATTTCATACATATCCTTATTTAAATTACTTATTTCCTTGATAATGTCTCCAAAATTTTGGGTCAACCTTCCTCCCAACTTTATTGATTGTATATCCTAAGATAAAATCATTTGTATCTTATTTTTTATTTTTAGAAACATTGTAGGGATTTATCCATTGATATTCATTGCATATGAATATAAATAAATCATCACTTTACAAAACATTCTCTATAATTTCTCTACCTTGACTTTAATTTTATTTAACTCAGTATTGTCTTCCCCTTTCTTTGTGTAGACTTTATAAACTCTTTTTAATTATGTAGCAGCATCACACATATTATATTACCCCATAATCATATCTCCATATAAATATCCAATGAGGATCACATGTAATTTATGGTGGATTTCCAAGTATTCAACTTCAATATTTTAATTATTCTTTTATTCCACATATACTTCACTCAACATTACTGTATTCAACTATGTTGTCTTTTCAATCTCTTCCTTCAACCACATGTCAATATATTTAGATGTTTTCCAAAACTCATCGAAAACACATACCATAATTTTTTTTATCATTTTTCCTCATTGAGTATACCTTTTAATTCATTTATCTTCTTATCCCACTTTGTCTTGATGGATTCCAATTTTAATTTATTTTTTTGTTGTTCTTCCTCTAGATTTTTTATTTTTCTATTCCAATTGTTTTTACAATTATTTTAGTTCCTCCTCTAAAGACTATGAAACATAATATTTTAGATTCTTACCTACTACAAGAGTCTCATTTATAAAATTTATAATGGTTATCTCCATCTTGACCAATGGATACATTACCTTTGTAGTAGTTTTATTCATTTAGATGCTTAAATCTACATTTATATGTTAAACTTATCTTGTACATTTAAAAAATATATCTCAAGGGTCTACCTTTCAAGTTAATTTTCATTTATAATGAAATGCTCATATTAACCACCTTAAAGGGTCTAGTTAGTTAATTCTTAGTCCAAAATTGACTAATATTATTATCTAGATCACATGTAACCACATAAAACCTAAAATCCTATAAATATCCTTCACTGGTAGTTACAAAACCTCAACAACTTTCCTCCATTCTAGAAAGTTGTGTTTATGACATGATAGTAGCATTGGAAAACAATATTGTTTATGCTATTATCCCTAATCCAATGAAACTATACTTACCCTATAAACACTTTAATTTACAAATATTTTGATGTGTATGGTTGGCCTAAGAGTGTCACTAACCCTTTCATGAGGATAATTTCAAAATAACTAGTATAAATACAAGTCAATTCCAATTCATTTGGACAATAGATGACAACCTCTCAAGATTAGAAATATTAATAGTTTTTAAAGTACACAACTAAGCTATTATACCCTATTCATCCCTATTTTCATATAAATCATAGGATCAGTTATACTATATGTATAAATCACTCAAAGAACAACTCATGATCCAGATTTATCAAGTTACAAGCTATGCCATTATATTCACTCACATATATCGTTATACATTATTTTTCACACACATACCAACACATAAAGAAGAATTACATAAGTCGAAGGCCCTATTTTGATTATTTTCTGACAAAGGGGTCTTTGAGGTTAGATCAATATTGTGAGCCCACTAACCCATTTTTGGTAATGTAACCTAACCTAAGGTGAAAATCTAAGGTTTAATCTATAAATAATGATATAAAGCATGTATGAAAGATATAGATACATCATATGAAAGGTTAAATAAAACCTATAAATACCTAAGTGTTCACATATTGATATAATGAAAAAAAATACATGACATTTGCATTGAGATTTAGATATTGGCATCAACATAAGTGTCCAAAGGTAGATGCAAGTGTCCAAGAAACCAAAAAGAACATTTATATAATCTAATGACTAGTTTATGAATACCAAACAACCTATTTCCACACCTATACATATCATATCTATCTTTGCATCATTTTACAAGATAAGTATTATTTATTCTTATTGATTTTGTAATCAAAACATTATTTCTATTATACTTTCCATATTTACTATTTTTCATAATTCAGTATTGAAATTGAATATCATAAACTAAATTATTAATTTTCCTATTTTTAGGAATAATTTAATTCATGATTGATTAGATTATTCCTCCCAACCCTTAATTCTAAAAAGTGTTAAACATTTTGTGAATCCAATGTGAATCATTATCACTTCAACCTAATTACCATTTTTAATGCCTATTTCTACATAAGAGTTTGCATCAACTTTGGTGGATTTTCAAACATCAAACCTTAGTGGTTTAAATCTATAATATATTATACAAATTATTAAAAAAATAGAATCTATGGTGACCAACATTGATAAAAATTGTACAAAAGCATCCCATGCTATTGATTCACAAGATGTATTTCATAACCTTCTTACACATGAAATATTTTTGTTGTTGGGGATCAACCAACAATGTTGATTACTATATGAAAGCAATAAATGCGAAATTAAACCAGAAAGATAAGTAACTAGAATTACAAATATAGCAAGAAGAAGAGATATAAGAAACCTCCCTGAAAACTTGTATTAAACTCTTTACAGAAGGAATACAATTGAAGAAACTTCTTTTCTTCCACACCTCTCTTAGATGTACAGATCTCTTTCTAGATCTCTTTCCCTCAAGAGCTCTCTCTCTCAATTACAATCAATTCCAACAACTTGGATTGATACACATATATAATACTGTACTATTCTTGACCAATTCTACAATTGTGTCCAATAAGCTATGAAGATCTATCCTATTATATAATAATTAGGAAACATGAGCATACAACTACAGCCATTAGATGCACCTCCTAGTGAAGGGCTCTAAACAGTCTTACTAATAATAGATATGTAGACTTAAGACAATCACTTAATCCTAACATGCAAACATTCTGTTTTGTCTATGGAAATAGCATTTTGGACGCACAGGTGACCGACGTCGGTCCCTACCTGTCTGCACCTGATCGACGTCGACCAAACATAACCGATGCCAGCATCTCCCATTCGACTCCTGACCGATGTCGGTGACTATGTAAATCCTGCAACTTTGCAAAATCACTCATTTGGTGAAGCTTTTAGCTCCACACCTTAATAATCTCCCACTTGGAGATAAACAGTTGCACCAGTACCTATACATCAACATCTTCTAGCTCCTCCATATTCAAAGTCAATCATGAAGACCAACGAAAGTTGAATGAAGATTCAACTTCTCCTTTGTTACCGGCTTGGTTAACATATCAGCAGGGTTCTTATCTATATGGATCTTCTCCAGCTTCAACTCACCATCCTCCAATACCTATCTAATGAAGTGGTACCTAAGCTGTATATGCTTTATTCTTGAACGAAAGGCTGAATTCTTAGCCAAATGAATTACACTCTGACTATCATTGTATAATGTACAACTCTCTTGCTCCTTTCCAAGCTCTTCCATGAACCGTGTCATCCATATCATCTCTTTGCTAGCCTCTTTGACTACAATATATTCTGCTTCTATAGTTGACAAGGTAACAACCTTCTACAACTTTGATATCTGGCTAACTGCCATTCCACCAATAGTGAAAACATATCCTGTGGTGCTTCTCTTGCCATCCAAATCACCTACCATATCTGAATCTACATAACCATGTAGAGAAATATCTGAACCTCCATAGCACAAATTCCTACTACTGGTCCCTCTCAAATATCTAAGGATGCACTGAACTGCTTTCCAGTGCTCCTTCTCTGGATTGGCCATATACTTACTTACAACTCCCACTGCTTGGGCAATATCTGATCTATTACAAACCATTGCATACATTAAACTCCCTACTACAGAAGCATATGGAACTATATTCATGTACTCTACCTCATCATGTGAATTAAGACATTGTTCTTTACTCAATTTAAAATGTCCAGCCAAAGGTGTGCTTACTGGTTTTGCATCCTGCATATTGAACCGTTTCAACACCTTGTTCACATAATCCTCTTGAGACAAAATCAACCTGTGATTTTTCTTGTCTCTCTTAATACTCATGCCAAGGATTTTCTTTGCTGCTCCCAAATCCTTCATGGAAAATGTGTGAGCTAATTTCACCTTAAGCTTAGAGATATCCTACATGTGTGATCCTGCAACCAGCATATCATCTACATACAACAACAGAATAATATATCTACCATTATCCAATCTCTTAAAATACACAATGGTCAGATTGACACCTACTATAGCCATGCTCAGTCATAAACTTGTCAAATCTCAAATACCACTATCTAGGAGCTTGCTTGAGGCCATACAATCTTTTCTTCAATCTGCACACTAACTTCTCCTTACCTTTGACCTCAAATACTTTTGACTGATCCATATATATTTTTTCATCCAAATCTCCATGTAGAAACACTGTCTTAACATCAAGCTGCTCAAGATGCAAATCCTCAATAACAACTAAAGACAATACAGTCCATATAGAAGTCATTTTAACAATAGGAGAAAAAATCTCATCAAAATCAATACCTAGTTTTTGTGCAAATCCTTTTACTACCAACCTGGCCTTATATCTCATATGTCCATTCTCACCTTCCTTTAATCTATAGATCCATCTGTTCTTCAGTGTCTTCTTTCCTGCTGGAAACTCAACCAAATCCCATGTTTGGTTCTCCTTCAAGGAATCAATCTCCTCATTCATGGCTGGCTCCCACTGATTCTTGGATTCCACCTGTATTGCTTCATCAAAACTCTCTGGTTCTCCACCATCAATAAGCAATAAATAGAATAATGAAGGGAAATATCGAATTGGAGGTTTACTTACCCTTTTTGACCTCCTGATGGGCATCTGAGACTCATTCACAACATGCTTTCCACCCAAATTCTCTGACAGTGACCGACCTCGGTCACTTCCAGGCCTGTAATTGGCTGACGTCAGTTCTACCTGACTAACATCGGTTCCTGCCTGGCCGACATCGGTCACTGTGTGACTGACATCAGTTCCTGTATTGCCAATGTTGATTCTTGAATGACTGACGTCAGTCTCTATGTTTTCCTATCTGTGATTAATTTTTTCTGCAAGCTCATTTTGGACCGTCACCTCATCTAATTCTCCATTGCTCTACCCAGATTGATTCAGCTTCTTGAGCTGATCACTATACATCACTTTTTCATTAAAAACAACATCACAGCTCCTAATTATCTTGTTAGTTCCTAGATTCCAAAACCTAAATCAAAAATCATCAGAGCCAAAGCCAATAAATGTGCAGCTCATAGACTTAGCATCTAGCTTCTTTTTATTTTCCTTATCAATGTGCACAAAGGCTTCACAACCAAAAACTTTGAGAAATGAGAGATCTACCTTATTACCTATCCATGCCTCTTCTGGAATTCCACCATCTAGAGCTGTAGAGGGTCCTCTGTTAATCAGGTACACTACAATATCCATAACTTTTACCCAAAACTCTAAGGGCAAACTAGCATGCAATCTCATACACCTTGTATACTCCATTACTGTTATGTTCATCCTTTTAGCAACTCCATTTTGCTAAGGTGTCCTTGGAACCATCCTTTGCCTACGTATTCCATGCATATAACAATACCAATTGAACTTATAGCTACAAAACTCACCACCATTATCAGATCTCAGGCACTTCAATCTCCTGCCTGTTTCATTCTCAACCATAGCTTTCCAAATCTTAAACGTGTCAAAAACATTAGATTTATTCTTAATACAATAGACCCATACCTTTCTTGTAGCATCATCTATGAAAAAACCATAGTACCGTGATCCTCTAATAGAAGCAACCTGAGCTGGTCCCCACACGTCTGTGTGAACAAGCTACAACTTATGCTTCTTCATTGTTGACCCAGTCTTGAGAAAACTTACCCTCTTCTATTTTCCAAACACACAATTCTCACAAAAATCCAAGTCTATGCTTTTCAAATCTGAAAGCTTACCTTTTGACTTAAGAATTGACATTCCCTTCTCACTCATGTGTCCAAGCCTTGAGTGCCACAACTTTGCATCCACATCTTAAGTAGATAATATAGAAGGAGAATTATTAGTAACATAATTACATAAATAGAGAGTACCAAATCTCTTACCTATAGCCATTACAAGTGCACCCTTGGTCACCTTCCAAGATTTAGATGTGAGAGTTACTGTACAACCCTCATCCCCTAACTTTCTTGCAAAAATCAAATTCCTCTTCAAGTTGGGAACATGCATGACATCTCTCAACACCCATGTGTTGCCATTTTGCATTTTTAGCTGCACTTTTCCTTTGCCAACAATTTTACAAAGCTCATCATCCCCTAAATAAACTATTCCAAAATCTCCATGGACATAGTCACTAAAATATTCTCTATTAGGGGTAGCGTGAAAAGAGGCACCAAAATATAACACCCAAGATTCTATATTATTATGCAAAGAGAATATAAGAGCATTTTGTGCAATACCTACAACTTTTACTTCTTCTTTACCTTCATGCTGATTGTCCTCCTTAGGCTTTGACTAGCAATCTTTGCTTATGTGCCTTATCTTTCCACAATTCCAACATTGTGGCCTCCTGCCATTTCTGGATTTGGATCTACCTCTCATCTTTGACTTAGACCTTGATCTCCCTTTCTTTCTCTTCTCTTTTTGCCTTTCCCTACTCTCAAAACTTAAAGCATTCCCTAATGTTTCCTCTGTGCTTTTCCTACGAATTTCTTCATTCAAGATTACACTAACAACATCCTCTACTTTTAAAATATTTGAAGCAGATGCAGTATTACTAACTGCCATTACCAAGCTATGCCAGCTTTCAGGCAAAGAACATAATATTAAAAGAGCTTTAATTTCATCATCAAACACTATTTTGACTGAACTTAATTGATTTACAATTCCATGGAAATCATTTAGATGATTAGATATAGATCCACCTTCCTGCATTTGCAAATTAAATAACTGCTTCATAAGATATACCTTATTTGAAGCTGAGGGTTTTTCATATAAATTTGCTAAAGTAGTCATCAACTCTACCATAGACTTTGCTTGTGATAAATTAGATATCACAGTAGATGCTAGACTCAATCTTATAGATCCAAGAGCCTTTCTATTAAGAACTTCCCATTATTCATCATCCATGTCTTTGGGCTTCTTTGAAACCCCACCTAACGGTAAGTATAGATCTTTTTGATACAGATAATCCTCTATCTGCATTCTCCAATGTTAATAATTCTTTGCCATTAAACTTTTCCATTCTCAGTTTACTTTTTTCTACCATTCCTTCTCCCACTCAAATAGAAATCCCAGTGAGTACCATGTAATCAAAAACACTAACCAGATCTGAAACACCTGTTAGTCAACTTGAGCTCTGATACCACTTATTGGGGATCAACCAACAATGTTGATTACTATATGAAATCAATAAATGCAGAATTAAACCAGAAAGATAAGTAACTAGAATCAGAAATATAGCAAGTAGAAGAGATACAAGAAACCACCCTGAAAACTTGTATTAAACTCTTTACATAAGTAATACAATTGAAGAAACTTCTTTTCTTCCACACCTCTCTCAGATGTATAGATCTCTTTCTAGATCTCTTTCCCTCAAGATCTCTCTCTCTCTCAATTACAATCAATTCCAACAACCTGGATTGATACACATATACAATATTGTACTGTTCTTGACTAATTATACAATTATGTCCAATAAGCTATGAAGATATATCCTATTATATAATAATTAGAAAACATGAGCATACAACTACAGCCATTAGATGCACCTCCTAATCAAGGGCTCTATATAGTCTTACTAATAATAGAGATGTGGACTTAAGACTATCACTTAATCCTAACATGCAAACATTCTATTCTATCCATGGAAATATCATTCTAGATGCACAGGTGACCGACGTCGGTCCCTATCTGTCTACACCTGACTGACGTCGGCCGAACATAACCGACACTGGCATCTCCCAGTCAACTCTTGAACGATGTCAGTCACCCCTGATCGATGTCAATGACTGTGTAAATCTTGCAACTTTGCAAATTCACTCATTTGGTGAAGCTTTTAGTTCCACACCTTAACAATCTCCCACTTGGAGGTAAATAGCTACACTAGTACCTGTACAGCAACATCTTCTAGCTCCTCCATCTTCAAACTTAATCATGAAGACCATGAAAGTTGAATGAAGATTCAACTTCTCCTTTGTTACCGACTTGGTTAACATATCAGCAGGGTTCTTATCTATATGGATCTTCTCCAACTTCAACTCACCATCCTCCAATACCTGTCTAATGAAGTGGTACCTAAGCTGTATATGCTTTATTCTTGAATGAAAGGCTAAATTCTTAGCCAAATGAATTGCACTCTGACTATCACTGTATAATCTGAAACTCTCTTACTCCTTTCCAAGATCTTCCATGAATCATGTCATCCATATCAACTCTTTGCTAGCCTCTATGACTACAATATATTCTGCTTCTATAGTTGACAAGGCAACAACCTTCTGCAACTTTGATATCTAGCTAACTGCCATTCCACCAACAGTGAAAACATATCCTGTGGTGCTTCTCCTACCATCCAAATCACCTTCCATATCTTAATCTACATAACCATGTAGAGAAGTATCTAAACCTCCATAGCACAAATGCCTACTGCTGGTCCCTCTCAGATATCTAAGGATCCACTGAACTGCTTTCCAGTGCTCCTTCTCTAGATTGGCCATATACTTACTTACAACTCCCACTGCTTGGGAAATATCCATTCTAGTACAAACCATTGCATACATTAAACTCCCTACTGTGGAATCATATGGAACTCTACTCATGTACTCTACCTCATCATGTGAATTAGGACATTTTTCTTTACTCAATTTAAAATGTCTAGCCAAAGGTGTGCTTACTGGTTTTGCATCCTGCATATTGAACCGTTTCAACACCTTGTTCACATAATCCTCTTGAGACAAAATCAACCTATGATTTTTCCTGTCTCTCTTAATACTCATGCCAAGGATTTTCTTTGTTGTTCCCAAATCCTTCATGGCAAATGTGTGAGCTAATTTCACCTTAAGCTCAGAGATATCCTACATGTGTGATCCTGCAACCAACATATCATCTACATACAACAACAGAATAATATATCTACCATTATCCAATCTCTTAAAATACACACAATGGTTAGATTGACACCTACTGTAGCTATGCTCAGTCATAAACCTGTCAAATCTCAAATACCACTGTCTAAGAGCTTGCTTGAGGCCATACAAGCTTTTCTTCAATCTGCACACTAACTTCTCCTTACCTTTGACCTCAAATCCTTTTGGCTAATCCATATATATTTCTTCATCCAAATCTCCATGAAGAAACATTGTCTTAACATCAAGATGCTCAAGATGCAAATCCTCAATAGCAAGTAAAGACAATACAATCCGTATAGAAGTCATTTTAACAATAGGAGAAAAAATCTCACCAAAATCAATACCTAGTTTTTGTGCAAATCCTTTCACTACCAACCTGGCCTTATATCTCATTTGTCCATTCTCATCTTCCTTCAATCTGTAGATCCATCTATTCTTCAGTGTCTTCTTTCCTACTGGCAACTCAACGAAATCCCATGTTTGGTTCTCCTACAAAGAATCAATCTCCTCATTCATGCCTAGCTCCCACTGATTCTTGGATTCCACCTGTATTACTTCATTAAAACTCTATGGTTCTCCACCATCAGTGAGAAATAAATAGAATAATGAAGGGGAATATCAAATTGGAGGTTTACTTACCCTTTCTAACCTCTTGATGGGCATCTAAGACTCATTCATAACACGCTGCCCACCCAAATTCTCTGATAGTGATCGACCTCAGTCACTTCCAGGCCTGTAACTGGCTGATGTCAGTTCTGCCTGACCGACATCAATTCTTGCCTAGCCAACGTTGGTCATTATGTGACCGACATTAGTTCCTGTATTGCCGATGTCGGTTCCTGAATGACTGATGTCAATCTCTGTGTTTTCCTATCTGTGATTAATTTTTCTTGCGAGCTCATTTTGGACCGTCACCTCATCCAATTCTCCATTGCTCTACCCAGATTGATTCAGCTTCTTGAGCTAATCACTATACATCACTTTTTCATTGAAAACAACATCATGGCTCCTAATTATCTTGTTAGTTCCTAGATTCCAAAACTTGAATCCAAAATCATCAGAGCCATAGCCAGTAAATGTGCACCTCATAGACTTAACATCCAGCTTCTTTCTATTTTCCTTATCAACGTGCACAAAGGCTTCACAACCAAAAACTTTGAGAAATGAGAGATCTACCTTATTACCTATCCATGCCTCTTCTAGAATTCCACCATCTAGAGCTATAGAGGGTCCTTTGTTAATCAGGTACACTACAGTATCCATAGCTTCTGCCCAAAACTCTAAGGGCAAACCAGCATGCAATCCATACACCTTGCACGCTCCATTATTATTCTATTCATCCTTTTAGTAACTCCATTTTGTTGAGGTGTCCTTTGAACCATCCTTTGCCTATGTATTCCATGCATATAACAATACCAGTTAAACTTATAGATGTAGAACTCACCACCATTGTCAGATCTCAGGCACTTCAATCTCTTGCCTGTTTCATTTTCAACCATAGCTTTCCAAATCTTAAACATGTCAAAAACATCATATTTATTCTTAATACAATAGACCCATACCTTTCTTGTAGCATCATCTATGAAAGAAACATAGTACCGTGATTCTTTAATAGAAGCAACCTGAGCTGGTCCCCACACGTCTGTGTGAACAAGCTGCAACTTATGCTTCTTCTTTGTTGACCCAGTCTTGAGAAAACTTACCCTCTTCTATTTTCTAGACACATAATGCTCACAAAAATCCAAGTCTATGCTTTTCAAATCTAAAAGCTTATCTTTTGACTTAAGAATTGACATTCCCTTCTCACTCATATGGCCAAGCCTTGAGTGCCACAACTTTGCATCCACATCTGAAGTAGATAATACAAAAGGAGAATTATTAGTAACACAATTACATAAATAGAGAGTACTAACTCTCTTATCTCTGGCCATTACAAGTGCACCCTTGGTCACCTTCCAAGATTCAGTTGTGAGAGTTATTGTACAACCCTCATCCCCTAACTTTCTTGTAGAAATCAAATTCCTCTTCAAGCTGGAAACATGCATGACATCTCTCAACACCCATGCGTTGCCATTCTACATTTTCAACTACACTTTTCCTTTGCCAACAATTTTATAAGGCTCATCATCCCCTAAATAAACTATTCCAAAATCTCCATGGACATAGTCACTAAAATATTCTCTATTAGGGGTAGCATGAAAAGAGGCACCAAAATATAACACCCAAGATTCTATATTATTATGCAAAGAGAATATAAGAGAATCTTGTGCAATACCTACAGCTTTTACTTCTTCTTTACCTTCATGCTGATTGTCCTCCTTAAGCTTTGACCAGCAATCTTTGCTTATGTGCCCTATCTTTTGACAATTCCAGCATTGTGGCCTCCTGCCATTTCTAGATTTGGATCTACCTCTCATCTTTGACTTAGACCTTGATCTCCCTTTCTTTCTCTTCTCTTTTTTCCTTCCCTTGCTCTAAAAACTTAAAGTGTTCCCTAATGTTTCCTCTGTGCTTTTCCTACAAATTTCTTCATTCAAGATTACACTAACAACATCCTCTACTTTTAAAATATTTGAAGCAGATGCAGTATTACTAACTGCCATTACCAAGCTATGCCAGCTTTCAGGCAAAGAACATAATATTAAAAGAGCTTTAATTTCATCATCAAACACTATTTTGACTGAACTTAATTGATTTACAATTCCATGGAAATAATTTAGATGATTAGATACAGATCCACCTTCCTGCATTTGAAAATTAAATAACTGCTTCATAAGATATAACTTATTTGAAGCTAAGGGTTTTTCATATAAATTTGCTAAATTAGTCATCAACTCTACCATAGACTTTGCCTATGATAAATTAGATATCACAGTAGATACCAAACTTAATCTTATAGATCCAAGAGCCTTTTTTATCAAGAACTTCCCATTCTTCATCATCCATGTCTTTGGGCTTCTTCAAAACCCCACCTAACTGTAAGTATAGATCTTTCTGATACAGATAATCCTCTATCTACATTCTCCAATGTTGATAATTCTTGCCATTAAACTTCTCTATTCTCAGTTTACTTTCTTCTGCCATTACTTCTCCCACTCAAACAAAAATCCCTGTGAGTACCCTGTAATAAAAAACACTAACCAGATCTGAAACACCTGTTAGTCAACCTGAGCTCTGATACCACTTATTGGGGATCAACCAACAATGTTGATTACTATATCAGAGCAATAAATGTGGAATTAAACCAGAAAGATAAGTAGCTAGAATCAAAAATATAGCAAGAAGAAGAGATACGAGAAACCACCTTGAAAACTTCTATTAAATTCTTTACAGAAGGAATACAATTGAAGAAACTTCTTTTCTTCCACACCTCTCTCAGATGTAGAGATATCTTTCTAGATCTCTTTCCCTCAAGAGCTCTCTCTCTCAATTACAATCAATTCCAACAACTTGGATTGATACACATTTACAATACTGTACTGTTCTTGACCAATTCTACAATTGTGTCCAATAAGCTATGAAGATCTATCCTATTATATAATAATTAGGAAACATGAGCATACAACTACTGCCATTAGATGCACCTCCTAATCAAGGGCTCTAAACAGTCTTACTAATAATAGAGATGTGGACTTAAGACTATCACTTAATCCTAACATGCAAACATTCTGTTCTGTCCACGGAAATAACATTCTTGATGCATAGGTGACCAACGTCGGTCCCTACCTGTCTGCACCTGACCGACATCAACCGAACATAACTGATGTCGGCATCTCCCAGTCGACTCCTGACCGACGTCGGTCGCCCTTGACCAATGTCGGTGACTGTGTAAATCTTGCAACTTTGCAAACTCAATCATTTGGTGAAGCTTTTAACTCCACACCTTAACATTTGTACCCTTTTCAAAATGGTTTTATTGCACATAATTTCACACTTTAATATAAAAAGGGTTATCTTGATAAACATATTTGATCATTGTATGTGGTATCCCTTGATTATAATTATAATGAAATTTTTTTGACCAAATTATTTTTAATAAGATTAATTAACTATGATTTGAGGTGGTTCTATGATCTACCAAAACAATCAGTAAGAGCATTAAAACCCATAGTTGATCAAATTTTAGCACATTTTTCAATCAACATTAGTGAAAATATGTCATATTCATAAATTTATAAAATTAGACAAGGAACCAATGAACCAATTAATGAATATGTCTTGAGATATAAGACAATGTCAAACAAAATAATAAATCCAATGCTAGATAAAGAACTATAAGACACATACAAGAAAAGTTTACTTACTCCATCACATGGTTCTATTTTTTACAATAAATTTAAATCTTTTTTTGACTTATGCCATATTGTTCAAGATAGATAAATGAAAATTATTTCACTAAACAAGTTCAAGTATGTAGCTAATACACAAACTATATTCACTAACATGTTCTAAATCAAACCAAGTTACAAGGTAAATCCTATTGAGGCTAATAATTATAGAATTAGCATGGTTAATATAATATCACAACAAATTAATATGATCATCTTATCTAATTCACATAAGATATAATTTACATGATTACTTGAGTCTCCAACTTTATCACTTTGAAATATAGTAGAGTGTCATCTCATATCTCTCCCTCCTCTTATGGTGGTTAATACGATTCAAACTTTAACAAAATGATATGATGAAAATGCCTATTTTGACTATCACCAATGTGTGGGGAGTTATATGAATAGATGTTATAAACTAAGGCACAAGATACAAGACCTTATTGATAGTGATCAACTTACCTTTGAGGATAATCTCACATATCTAGGATCATAACCAAATGATCATCACAAATAAAAGATATTCAATAATCCATTACAAGATCATTCTAGGATAAATCCATAAGTCTAAATGGCATATCATGCACATTCCCCTCCACCTAATTAAAACAACCCTTTATATGGGATTATTGGTAAATTTATACATGAGATTACTCCTATGTTTTTGATAATTTTTTTTCATTTAATGTCAATAATATTGTGGATGATGACTCATAGCTTCATTATTTATATATCAAGGAATACATTGATCATCAACCTATACATAGTGTTATGATTTCCAATGATGCTAATGAGAATTTATGTACCATGACATTACTCACACATTTTTGATACACACATGATAATTTATTCCCTTAAAATAAAACTATAAAATCATTTGATGATATAATACAAGTTTTTGGTGAGATTAGGTTACTTTTTCAGGTTGATCCAACACATGTGACCACTACCATTTTATTTATACCACATATAGGAGTATTTGATATGTGATTGGGTTGTCATTGGATATGTAATATCTATGAATTATATTTTACCATGAATGGTTATCTTAAGTATATTAATGTCAAAAAGGTAATTATAACTTTTTGTATTCCATATGAACATCCTTTGCAATAGGAAAACTTTGTTCCATGATAGTTGATTATCAAAACTACTATTTTTAATCATGAATGAATGGTTAATAAACATTATCCCATTTTATAAGTTCCTCATAATTAAGAGACCTTGATTTATAAATATATAGTGGATTTTTTGAGATCCTCATTCATACCTTCAAGACCTAGACATTTACCTACATTAGAACAGAATGTTTGAAAATGGGTAACAAGACACACAACTACACTGAGTAAATTAAAGAGAAGAAATAGTGGGTTACATGAATCCATACAAATTATATTACTACTCAACAACCACAGAGTCCTATGAGACATACATAAATCATCACATATTTTAAAGATGAAAATTTGGCACATATACATGATCCTTGATAACATAACTAGTTTATTATACCATATTCATATTATAGAGAACCATTTGAGAATCCATTACATGGGATCATTTTATATAACTATATTTCCAAAAAAAATTACAAAAAATTCAATAAAAGAAAAAAAACATTCAAATAATTCAAAAATACTAAATTTGTTCTACATTTTACATGTTTTTATAGCTTTTTCATATGTTTTTCTGCTTATATCTCATTACTTAACCTATTTACTTTTACTTACTTGAATATACTCCTTGTTTTCTTATTTGTATTTCTTGTGTAACATTTTGACATTCTCATTTTCTTGTTGGCCATAATACCATGAGTTTTTCTTAATTATTTGGCATGTGGGAATTTATGCATGTCCTCCATTTGAGTGTGTATAATTTAAACATTCCCCTTGTTTATGGTTTTTTTGGACCCATTTTTTGTCTCACATTTAAAAATTATTACATGTGTGCTTGATTCTTTGTAATATTTTTTATCTTCTATATGTTTCCATGATTGATATCATGCATCTTAGGGGTTTTTATGTATGCATACTTTAAGATTAATTTATATATCCACTCTAACATGACACTACTATATTCTATTATTTTAGTTTGATATGGTTACACCATTTTGCTCTAGTGAGATTCAATAGATTGGTTATATTTGAGATGTGTGAGTGATATTTTGTGCTCTAAATAGACTTGGAATAATTTATCCCTATACTAAATTTGGTGAATGATCACCATACAATTACCCTATTCACATATCCAAGGTTCAATTGTGAATCTATCTCATATGCTTTAGCTAGGAAGCATATTTACCAATACAAACTACCAAGGGGAAACAAAATACATCGACACACAAATGTACTCCTTCCTTTCACTCTTTATTTTAATTAATTTGAAATGATTCAATTTCATATTTAATGCACTAATTACACATATAACATTCTCTTGGATTTATATCATTCACATATAGTAAATTAAAGTGATCTCAAGCAAAGACAAGGTGTGTTATACACACACCACATTACACTTTATTTCCTTTAACATAGTAATTTAATCTTTATGCATTACTAGATTAAGGTGGGAGGGGGTAAATGTAGATGATTAAATATGGATTTATATGTTAAACTAGTTTTTTATACTTGAAAAATATATCTTAGGGCTTTACCTTTTAGTTTGACCTTCCTTACAACTGAAAGGCTTACATTCACCACCTCACTAGATCTAATTACTTATTTCATAGACTAAATTTGAATAATATAATTATCTAGATCATGTGTAACCCCAAAATACCTAAAATATGCTAAATATCCTTCACTATTAGTCATATAACCTCATCAACTTTATTTATTTAGGATAGTTACATTCAAGATAGAATAGTAATATTGTCACTATTGTCCTTGCTCTAATGCAACTATCCTTGCCCTAAAAGAACTCAAATTTAAAAATATTTGGATGTGTATGGGTTAGCCTAATAATTATTTTAACCATTATATGAGGATAATTTCAAAATTATTATTATAAATACAAGTCAAAGACAATTCATTTGGACATTAGACAATCAGCTCTCAATCTTAGACATAATAATAAATTTCAAAGCACAAAACTAAGTTGTTATAACCTATTCATCCCTATTTAAATATCAATCATAGGTTTATTTATACTACATGTTTTAATCCCTTAAATAATAATTGATGATACATATTTTCCAAGTTAAAAGCTAGATCATTACATGCACTCACATATATCATTTTATACTATTGTTCACACTCATACCAACACATAGGGAACAACTACATAAGTGTGAGGCTCTCCTTGTATTATTTTCTATGTGGATAGTTATCATTTACATAGGTTTCTTGGATGTCATATCAACATTGTGAGACCACTAACCCATTTTTAGAAAGGTAACAAACCTAAGGTGGAGAGCTAGGGATTGAGCTATAAATAGTGATAAAAAGCTTGCATGAAGGATCTAGATACATCAAACAAAAGGAAATGAAATAATCAAAAAGACCTAAGTGGTAACATATTGATATAGTGAAAATTTTATAAATGATATTTTCATCAAGATTTAGATAATATAATCAATTCAAGTGTCCACAAATTAGACAAGTGTCTAGTAAGCCAAAAAGAATATTTCAAGAATATGACAACTAGCTATTTAATATCAAACAACTTTTTTCCACATTTATACATCTCAAATTTGTATAAACATCAGTACATAAGTTAAGTATTATTTATTCTTCATGATTACATAGTAAAAATATTGTTTTGAATTTTAATTTCCATTTAATATCATATTTTGAATTATTTAATTTTCCTACTTTTAGAAATAGTTTACTTCATGCTTGATTAGACTATTTTTCCCAACCCTTAATTACAAAAGGGTTATATATCCCCATAGTTGAAAATTTTCCTTTTCAATAGAGATGATGAGTTAGTATATCTTTCTTAGCATGAAAACTATTTCTCTTCTTTATTTCTTCCACATTTTCAAACTCCTTTACAATAATATATTCTAGGTTCATAACTTGTTTCCATTTTAAAAATACACTACACCAAATTAGTAACTAGTTACATCATTCATAAAACTAAATTATTCAAATCCATATTACATGGATCGTATGATATATTTTTTTAGATAGGTATAAAGATTTTTGACCAAATCAACAACTGATTACATCAACAACCACAACCAACTAATACCAACACTACCACCACAACCAATGAATACCAACAATACCACCATAATCAGTTAATACCACCAATACCACCAATATGGCCACAAATGGTGAATACCACCAATACAACCACAAATGACCAATACTAGTGAAATGTACACAACTGACCTTCTAATACCTTCAAGATTTTAACCTAGGTGGTGCATATAACAATTAAGTTACTTTACCAATACATCCTCATCTCATAATTAGATTGTATGTGATACTATTTGATCAATATTAAAATTGTTTATCTATTTTTATTTCATTTACTAGTATTTGATGTTTTGGGTCCACTCCATACATGTCAAAAATTTATTGAAGTTTCTTCTTTACTTTGTCCTCATTATCTTTATTTTTTACATTTAAACATCAAATCAATTATTGTATCCAATTATTATTATTATTATTATTATTATTATTATTATTATTATTATTATTATTATTATTATTATTATTATTATTATTATTATTATTATCCCTCATATTCATTTTCCTCTATGTGAAATTTTTATTCTTATGTTGTCATAGGTTGTTTTGAGATTAGAGATAACTTCTCCCCAATAATATAATTCTTATTCAACTTATTATTCTTGGATTTATTTTAAATTCCACCTTCACTCTTCCTTTTATTTGAGTGTTGTGTGATATCATTAAATGGACTAAATGTATTCTAAAGTTATTTCTCCCTCTCCTTACCTTCATATTCAAAAATTAATATTTTGGGTTCTTACTCTTCCACCTTTAGATTATTTTCATGCATTTTCATGGAATGCTTATTTTTATTATTTAAATTTGTCTTTATCTTATTCTCTTCTCAAAATTTTAAAACATCCACAATTTTATTCTATGATATTATAAATACATGGGATTTTAATATACACAATCTCTAATATTGATGTAATTTTACATTTGTCCTCATTCATCACGTATTCATGTGTGGAATTTATATCCAAAGTATCATATTTTAAACACTCATCTTCATCAGTGAAATATTCCCATACCATAATGAGTTCTTTTATATTTTTTTACTTTCTTTTTCAACCTTACTCATATTAATATCTACTTGTGGTATTCTATGAAATATTTCCAATGCTCTCTCTAAGTAGTCTACAAAAAATACATAAGGAAACTTAATCTAATACATATTTTTTTATCCTTAATCTTTACTATTGTGAATTGGTTCATCACAAAAAAATACATACCCATGATATTAATTTTAACATCATTTAATACCCACAATGTCTCAATATTTAGTTTTCCACCATGAAAAACACATTAGTCAATAGTGATAGCCTAGGACTCCCTATTTTATTCCATTCATCTTAAAACAAAATACTAATTTATGCAAAAGTAGTAATTATAATATTATGTATGTCTAATTAATTTAATAACACATCAATAGTTAGCTCCATGTAATACTACACATTAATTTTAGCATGAAATTCTTTCATTATTTGAGGACTTGTGCTTGTGCATCCCCCATATTAGTCATAAATTGATATTCCACAACAAAAATACTCGTTGTTACTTCAACATGGATATAATTCCCATGATATATATCATTTCATTTTCATTTCTCTTCCTGCACATATGAATGCCATTGACATTTTCATTGAGGTCCTTAGTTTGCATATCTCCTACTAAAGACTTGACACAATGCCATTTTCATAAATAGAAAAAACCTTTTATCAATTAAAAATTCTAAATAGTGAAAAATTTCATTAAATTTATTGTATATGACTTCGTTTTATGTATTATAATTTTCCTTGCCTAAGTTTACACTCTTTCTTTGGTGTTTATTATCACCTTTGGTCCTACACCTACCTTTTATGTGGCCTTTTGAAATTTTTAATTTTCACCTTGTTGTGTAATCCAAATATTTATAATACCATTCAATTCTATCTTCTTTTATAATATTTTCTATCATACATCTAAAAAATATTCTATATTATACCTTATATTGAAATAAGGACATTAAGGAAACTTCGAGAATTTCATTTGGTAGTGATTCCATGCTCCACAATTAAAATAAGTTACTTAGAATCTAATTAAACATATTATTCCAGCTCATCTTCCAAATTAATTCCACTATATCCTCTCCCTTATTTAAATTTTTTTTAGAGTTGATGTTCCTTGTCTTATCTTTAGTATACCATAAATATCATCAATGACTCTATAGTTAACCATGTCATGAGTATGTGTAACATATATTTTACCACATTAATTTGACCTTCATACCCTTTTTTACTAGTGTATAACTCCATAAATCATGCCCCTCCTAAAACACATCACAACATGATAAAATAACTTACACCTTATTGAGTGTGTTTTTTCTTCATATGGAATTTTTCCTCACTTTCCATGCACCAAATTCCTCTATGTGACTCTTATGCACTTTTTTCAACACATTATAGATATGTGTAGGCATATTCAAATTTTAAGCCTAAAAAAATGGACTCAAATTAGTTTAAAATTTCCCTAATTTTTTTATGTAAGTAGCATCATACAATTCCTCATGCTCATCATGAAAAATCTTAATTTAAGGTTTCATCCTAAACACTAGTAGTAACCCTCCAAAAAACCACTTTATATGTTCTATTATATGTATCTCATAAGACAAATCAAGAGAAGTGTCTTGAAAAATACATCACAATTACACATACTTTAAGCTAGATATTATTGAATCTCCTTCAAAGCATAAATAATTTGTTTCTCAAACTCAATAATATAAAACTCCCCCAATAATATAGTCTCTATTTGTCTAAATTACGCCACTATTTTATTTGGATTAAACATATGATACCAGGTATGCACATGATCCAATAATTTCAATGTAAATAAGCTGGACTTTAGCTCAAGTTATGTCACCCCTTTATGTGCGAATCGATCTCATACTTTTGGATGTGATCAATTGCATCATTTATTTCATTATATTTTAGTATCTTCACCAACATCTCATAGAAGATACTCTATTGGACTATAGACTCATGTGTCTTTACACTATTCCCCATGTTAGTGCTTCCCATTCCTAAAATTATTTTACTTTTGATCCATTTTGAAGTATATATTACATTAATTACAAAAAAATTACTTATAAAAAATTAACCTTACACACTAACCCCCCTATAAACATGCCCATATTCACAACTCTATACAATATCTTCATGAATGGAATCAAATGATCTTCCATGACTATTATTACTAAAATATCCATAATCACATTAGATAAAAACAAAAAAAAAATAAAAAATACAATGCACACAATCATAAATGATGATATAACATATAGGTGATATCCCCTTTATTTTCACACAAACCTCCACTTCCTTGTGGATTTACATAGTTTACCAAAATTTTACTATCCACCTAGGAACTCCACACTTCAAACCAACTTTCTAAAATTACGTGATTATTTTCTCCTTGTGAATTAATCAAGTGCCCTACCTAGACCATGTGATTCTTCACAACATTCAAATTAAATAATTCCCCATTCCCCATGGAGTCTATGCTTATTAGTTTCACACACCTTTCCATACTCTTTTTCATTTGTGCCAAATCAACCTATCCTCTAGTTATACCATGCTTAGCCTTTATATATCACAAGGTTTTAACATATTTTTTTTTTAATTTAATGGTAGTGATTCAAACATGCTTTCCTAATATCCACACTCTCTGTCCTAATAATGAACCTATTTTTTCCTTTAATTAGTTACCTTTACTTGACCATGTGTAGACCAAGCTATGCATAAAAAATAAAAGGAAACTATGAGATTTTTACACCATTATACCACTTAAGAAAAAATAATTAACCTCTCACTTTAGGTTTATTAAATAATTAATAAGAACTCCATTGATATATAGAAATTGAGTAGATAGAAAGTGTTTGCAAATAAACATATAAACCCTAGTAATAAATGAACACATTACCCATATCTATTTTAGATAACATTCATTATATTAATTAAAATTAATTAAATCCCATATACACCTCTTGTTTATATATTTCCACTATTAAATTCATACTCAAAGCATTCAAAACTACAAAGCATAAATTATAATTATATAAGTCTATCCTATCTATTCAATCTTCTGAACCCTTTTTATATATCTTCAAAACCTTATTTACCTACAAATGTGTAACAAAAACTAGATCTAATTTTAACTTGAATATGAATCCCTATCCTTAAATGAGAGGACAAGTCCTAATTTATAGGTTTTCTTAGACCCCTACTAGTTATTGCAAACTCATATTTTCTACCAAATGGTTAATCAGCTATGAATAATCCTTCCTATATTCTTTCCACATATTTGTGCAATGGAAATTTATATTTGCCTTCCTGGCTTATTATTTTTCCAACTTGTATGAAACCTTGTATACTTTGCCTTATTATATTTGTGACAAGTGTCACCATCTTATTTTTTGGATTTTTTATATTATTTTTATTGTCCACCATTCATCTATTAGTGTAAAAATATAATTTCATTTTACCTATGGTAATTTTGACTTGTGATACACCCTAGTTAGATTATTTAACCCATGTTATATTTATCTCTTAATCATATTTATTTATATGCCCCTAACACTATTCCTTTAGTGGCCAGCACATGGGATAAATTTTCCCAACCACCTCATTAAATAGTTTGGCCTAAGCAAGAAAAATTTATCACTAAAATAACCCCACCCCTTCTCTATAAAATAATTGTATCTCTTTCACTTCATATATGATATTTTTTGTAATTTTTTTTATAATAATGTGAATTATATAATTATGTTTTCATATCACATTGTTGTGGTTTAGTGTCTGAGTTGAATATGATTATATGACCTTTATGGCATGCGTTAGTCATAGTGAAAACTAATAAACTACTAATTAATAGGGGAAACAAATCAAACAAAGTGCCTACATGAGTGATAATAATAAATTTATTGAACAACACATTAAAAATTGTAGGAGTTCTACCAATAGAAACATTATTTTGTAAACATATTCCAGGGCCCATTTCTACATGCCTCACTAAATTTTATATAGGATATTCTTCTATAAATAATCACCTTTTTATTCATTTTATTTTTGTTTATATCATAGTAATTATGATCTTATATTATTCTCTTGTATATGGGTGATAATCAGTTGCTTTTTATTTAGAAACCATATGAGTATTTTAGCATGTATCATCTTTCGATGGAGTTTATTAGTTTACTCTTTTTTTGAAACATTTATCAATATTATATTGTCCCCATGTTTTGAGATACATATAACATCCATAACATATACCAAAATTTTAGTTTTTTAATTTTTGTATTTTTACTACTCGTATTGTCATTTCAAGTTTTTCACCAAGTATTAATTCATGTTCTACACATAACTATAGTTTTTCACCAAGTGTTCATTCATGTTCTACACATAATTGTCTAAGTGTGGGTCATCCTACCTTGTAGTATTATGGAGCTCACAACTTTTATATAGAATAATTTACTTTATTACTTTTTAATCACCTCATGAGATACATGTATTTATATTATTATTTTCCACTTAGTTTGGAATTAAGGGGGGATGGATGTACAATGATTCCTCAAGTTATTTTTACCTAATTTTTGAGATTAGTGTTTATTTTAATTAATCCTCATACATAACACTAATTCCTAGTTAAAATTTCTAGTTACAATATCTCTAAACCCATTTATTCTAACAATATGGATGGTATTCAAAGGGACACTTGGGACTATACTATATTATCTTGATACTTATACATGAGTACCTAATAAACCGGTCAAGGTCTGGAATTACTCTAGAATAATTATAATATTCTTCTCAACTTAATTAATGGGGAATGTTGGTGAAAATGAATATTCTCAATTTACCTAATATAAGGTTGATGTGGGTTACACCCTAGCTAGATTAGTCTACCCAAGTTAGGTTAATATCTTAATCTTATTTTATCTCTATGTGCCTAAAACTATTCAAATATTGGCTAGTGCAAGGGATACATTTTCCCAACCACAACATTAAAGAGGTTGGTCAAAGTGGGAAAAATTTATTATTAAAATAATCCCACACCTTATTTAGAAAATAAAGGAATTTCCTTCACTTTAGAAATGAAGATTATTTATATTGTCTGGCTAGTAATGTGAATTATATCATTATGTTTTCATATTACCTTGGGTTAGGTTAATGTCTCTATTGGCACCAATTTTGTGTCCAATAGGGAACATATTAGTTATAGTAAATTTTTTGAAACCTTATTATGAATTTCCCATGCCTTACACACCATTATTTATTCCTTATTGAACATATCTTAATATGAATGAATGTGTCTCAGTCACATCATTTCATACTTAGCTTTATTTTTTGTTTGATTTTTCATTTATAATTTATCCATAATTTAGGGTGAACATATATGAATATAATTCACCCCATATGGAAAGATAGTGTTTGGCTAAAAAAATATAATCATCTATTTTATATATTAGACTTAGGTTCATGACTTTTTATTAGATAATACATTATTTTCTCACTAGTTTTATCCTTGGTGACCTAGCCTCCATTCTCTTCCTATGCCATGACATTTTTTTACAAGTGATAAGTTATACTTTATTTCCTTAGCAATTTGGGAGCATCTAGTGAACAATAAATTATACATCAGAAAAAAATATAGTATGAATTTTTTATAAGCTTTCAAGATGAATTCCATGTTTATCATAGTCACTAAGACCAAGTTTTGGCTTCATGGTGTTATAAAAAATTTAGAGGTCACATTGATCTCTTATTCTAGTCACATTTTATTTTGAAACTCTTAGTTTAAATTGAATGTAACCACATAGATAATTATCTATGGTTTACATAAACTTCACATATTTTTTTCCTTAAGTTTAATAGAGGCCACACACATTTTCCATTCACAACTTTTGTTGTAATCCTTATAGGAGACACACCAATTCCATACTTTTTTATATCTAAGTATTAAAATCCCATGGAGTTTCTAGAGGATGTGATGTGATCCTTAATTTTAATCATTCTTAATATAACCATGGAGTTCATGATGGTGTATATTGATTACATGAGTTTGGGAGTTTGTGATTTTTATAAGTGTCATAGTCATAGCCTTCTTGCATAGGCCATAATTAAATGGTGGGACCATAATTTTTAATAGATGAATTATCAATTCATTAATTAGATTTAATAATTCCATAGGTCCATAAAGTATGAATTTATTATCTTGGATAAAACCTAAAGATTTTTATAAAAATACATGTAGTCTATTAGTCTCGAGAACATTATATGAATTATACAAAATTCCATAAAATTGGTTAGACTTGGGAACACCCCATATATTGATAAAACTTTTAAGGAATAGTGGAAATATAAATTCATTAATTTAATGAGTCCATGAGATGTATAAGTGTCAAATAATGTTGATCAAAGATTTTATAATCATAGTCAAGGTAGGGGCCATAATTTTCACAGCAAGATGCCAGATAAAGTTTTGAGTGGAATGGATAATTTCATAAATCCATGGACATGGTTTCCATAGTCATAAATATGGATGTGTGATAAATATTAATTATATATTATAAATATATGGGTCCATAATAATACACATACACTATTCATGCAAAAGTGACATATCAAATTTTGAGCATCCACATATTTCTCCAAATGTCACCAAATTATGATTTTTGTCTAAATGGAAATATCTTGAAGAGATATTTTTATTTGTAATGGCCATAGTTCATATAATCATGTGTGTAAATCTATTTGTGGACAAATATCAAAAAACTATTGTTGTGCTAGTTTAACTACATTTTTTTCACATGGTCACAATTAATTACAAGGAAATGAAGAGCTAGAGGTCACAAAAAAAAGGGGATCTATATAATCAAAGAATAAAATAGTAGAATTGGTTTCATGAGAGAGAAAAAAATTATATATATATATATATATATATATATATATAATTATAATCATTATTATTATTAATAAATTGTTTTGAAAGGGACCATACCCAGTACAAAAATCTCAAAAGCCAAATATAAAATGGAAACACATAATTAGAAAAGGCCCAAATACTAGATAAAACTTAAGAATAGAAGAGGGTTAAAAAAATTGGGTACCAACAACCATCTATATAAAAGAACAAAAAATAGAAAAGATAAGAGAGATAAACAATAGGGAGAACCCTGACAGATAATAACACCAAAATTGTAAAACAACAACTTCATAACATCAAAAAGAGGAAGATTCACTTGCCAAACTTGTTGAATATTTTCTTGAGTCCCTCTAAAGCATTACATATATAAAGAGTATTAGTTTGATAATGGTTTGTCATGTCAATGGTGGTTAGAGCATAAGTTTTCTCAGTGCCACCCTTCCACAAGCCTAAATGCAAGTAGATGAGGATGTAAACCTACCTATCTTGAAACTCTAGGAACTCCAAAATGGCCTATTACATGGTCAAATGATCATTATTCCTATTTATAATATGATTCAAAGTGTCTTCCAAGGATTTATTTCTTTTGAAAATGTCTTTTATCTTAGTCCCAGAAAGGGATAAATTATCGACCTTCTTCTTGCCCTTATCAATAATCTTATTAAGCCATGACACCTCCTTTTTGAGCTCACTGGTTTTGTTAAAAAATATATAATGTAGATATATATTCCTACAAGTTTAAAAGTGAACATTGTGATCCTAATTCAAGACTATTATTGAAGTTATATCTTTGAAATTATTTCTCTTTGATGTAATAAAATAAGTGTTTGTTCACTACTTTGGTTTTGTATCCTTGTATGATTTTTTAAGTGAGTGGCTTATATATTTGGAGTAAGGTAGCTATTAATTTTTCTTCCTTATATCATCATTTTCACCAATTGGTATCAGATAAAGGTTATTGCTTAATGGTTTGTGTGTGATGACTCCATTCAAGACAATGGAAAGTTTTGAAATAGAAGCTTATAATTTGGATAAGTGATGGTACACATAGGTAATATTTTTTAGGATAGGTACAAGAGTATGGGAACCTAGATTTTAATGAAATATATGATTATAGGAATCTAATTATGATTGGAAGTAATGGATACAATACAAAGAAGAGGAATATATGTTGAGTACTAGATTAAATATGAAAGAGAAGGACTCAATAACTTGAATTATAAGATATATCTAATGAATTTTAGAATATATTTATCAAAGCTATGGAAAATATTCATAGTAACCCAAAATTGGACACCGCTTGCTGTAATGGAATCCTAAATATAGAGGAAATCATAAAGTATATCACATAGATAGATAAATACTAGACTATGAGTGAATGGAAGATCCCAATAAGGTTAAATTTTATTTCAAGAAATTTAAAGGTCACACATATTTATGGTTGGATCATGTGTAGAATGAGAGATAGATAATAGGTAAGTATAAAATAAAATATTTGGATAGAATGGTGAAAAATTAAATTAAAAATTATTTCCTTTACTTATCACATGAGTTTATTCTTGAGATTTTAAAACTTGATACAAATGGAGATGAAAATTAAGGAATAAAATTAGGAGATTTATAGAATCACTATAGGAGTTAAAGATGTGGAATACTATCCATATAAATTGTTAAGATATTTGAATGGGATACATATTTCTATTCAAGCTAAGTTTAGTTTTTTAACCTAAGAACTATAAAATAAGCCCATAAATGTGAATTAAATTTAAGATAAAAGTTTTAAAAAAAGATAACAAATAAGATCTAGATGTAAACAAAAATATTCAAGAGGAAAAGAAAAATGTAGTGTTAAAAGAGGATAGTAAACCCATGATGGAGAATAAAATATCAAAATTAGAATCAGAATATAATAGGATGAGGTTATTAATTTAGAGGGAGAAGACATTTTGGAAGAGGAAGAGGCCAAGGCTTCACATGGAAATGTTTTTAATGAAATAAGTATGATAAGCATATAGACTTTGAGTGTTTAAAATCATGTTAGAATAGTGGTAAATGAGATGAATGATTGTCAATAAAATGTTGATCCCTAAACACATATAGAAGAGAAGAAATAAGGGTGGGATTTTATGGCTAAAATAGTGTTGTTGATAATAGCCAATGAGATGAATTAACAACTACAAAGAAAATTCTAGTACAAAATATTTTCAAATCTATAGGTAAGTGTTGTAATATATTTACCGATAGTGCTACAATATAAATTTTGGCGTATAATATTGTGAGTAAATTGGACTTAAAATACTGGTACATCTACTTTCATACAAGATTTGGTGATTAATCAAAGTTTTCTAGGTGTTATTAAATGATTAATATGTGGTGAACTTTCAAATTGGCTCATATAGATGTCAATTATTATGTGACATTATGCATATAGATGTGTGACATTTTTTTGGGAAGGTCATGGTAGTATGATAAAATGGTTGTGCATGATGGAAGAGTTAAATATAGTGAAATATGGAAACAAATTTATATTGAGTCCATTAAAGTATGGAGGAGAAGAGGTAGAAAACATTTTTAAGGTAACGATGATTTCCAATACATAATTTTTCAAAGTGGTAAAGATGGAAGAAACATGTTTTTCTCCCATATCAAATTCTATTCAAGTTTTAAGACATAAAAAGGTGAGTGATTATTCTATTGAAATATAGAAAATTTGGAAGAATATGTTGATATTATGATAAGAAATTTTCCAAAAGGACTTAGACTAATGAGGAACATTATCCATCATATGGATCTAGTATATGGATCAAGACTTCAAACAAGGAAGCTTATACACTGATTCCAATGGATAATGAATAAATGTAAATACAAGTGCATGAGGTTTTATACAAAGTCATGATCAAATATATTTGATCCCATGTGTTATTCCATGTGTATTATCACTAATAAGGGTTAGAATGGAAAATGTACAAAAATTAATATGAAATAAATAGGATCAAAATTAAGTACATAATTATTTTTACAATAATGGATAATCTAATTTAATGCATGAGTAGAGCCAAGTACTTCATCAAAATATATTTGAATAATGGATATCACTAGATACGAATAAGAGAAGGTAATGAATTGAAATTCACATTCAAACCAGTGATTAACTATATGAGTGATTAGCTAGGTCATATCATTTGACAAGTACCCCAAGAACATTCATGAGAATCATGAATGAGGTATTTAATTTTTTCATGACTAAGTTTGTAATTTTTTTGGATTATATTTTAATTTTAGGTCATTCCAAAGAAGAAAAATTTAAACATTTTAGGTTGGTCCTAGATAAGTTGAAAGAGGAGAAATTTATTATTATTTTAATTAAATTTATCTTTATTAAGTATATTCTAGTGTATTTTGGATATGTAGTCTCAATATATGGATTAAGGATGGACCCTAAAAATTTGAAAGCAATTTTGGATGAACTTCACAAAATATAATGTTTGAATCTATAATTTTTCATGTCTCAACAAGTTTATACCAACATTTATTATCAATTTTAGAGTAATATGTTCTCCCATCAAGGAAAATATGAGTTGAGGTAGAAATAATTTTCATTAGATAACTATAAAATATAATAGATTTTAACACTTCAATAAAAATATAATAGAATAACTAGTCTTAGCATTGCTTGATTTATAAAAAGTGTTCCAAGTATATTTTTATGTAATTATAATAATTATTGGAGTGATGTTGAGTCAATAAGTTAAGCCTATTGTATATTTTATATAATAATTAAATCAATAAAAATTAAATATTCAATTTAAGATTAAGAATAATATGAAATAATACATGATCTTAATAAGTGGGAGGCATTATTTTTTACCAAACTAATTTGTTTCATATACATATCACCAATTTTTTAAATTTATAAATAAAAAAGACAATTTGAATTAGAAAATTATGAAATGGGTGGAATTTATTTGGATCTATTATTTTGTATTGAAGCATAGGTGGGAAATCTAACTAGGTTATAGATGCCTTAAGTAGATGATCTCTTTTTGTGAATGAGATCAAAGTTCAAGTTATTGGTTTTGATTCATTGAAAGAGTTGTATGATGATAATGTTGATTTTATGGATGCATGGATAAAATGAAAAAATACCATATAAATAGGAATAAGTCCAAAGCTGGGGGTACATGATTCAAGATGGGTTATTCTTTAAGGAGAAGAGGTTATGCATACCTAAAGATTATATGAGAAATAACCAGATAAAATAAAAACATAATGAAGGCTTAGTTGGTCATTTTGGGTATAACAAGAAATTGATGTATTTGTGTGATAAATATTATTATCTACAAATAAACATTTACATGAGAAGTTAGTGTGAAGATACAAAATTTTCTAGTATGGAAAAGGGAAACTTCAAAATAATTTAATATTTCCTCCATTACCTATTATGGATAGAATTTGGGATGCATTAATCATAGATGTCATTCTTGGGTTCTAAACTAATGAGATAATGACACTTTTTTTATATGTAGATGGATTTATAAAAATTGGCACACTTTAAAGCATTACATAAAACTGGTGATGTCAAAAATGTTTCTAGCCTATTTTTCAAATAAGTTATGAGATTACATGGCTTGCCTAGTATCATTGTGTCAAATAGGGATAAATATTTTGTTAGACACTTTTTTAGGAAATTATGAAATAAATTGGGCACCAAATTAGACTTCAACTTAGCCTATCATCTGCAAACAAATAGGAAAATAGAGGTTTTGAATCATAGTCTTTGTCATTTTTTGATATGTTTGGTTGGAGATAATCTAAAATATTAGGATATGATGTTATAAAAAGTTGTATATATTTACAATAACTAAAAAAATAAAAGCACATGTATGACACATTTATAAATTATATATGGTATGAGTCCAATATGCCTACATTTTTATATCCTAACATACGCACACACACACACCCCTCATTTAAATAGGGGCCCGTTATAGACACCAAAAATATACACATGATAGTTATGAATGTCATAATCCCCTTGGACCACCTCAGGACCCCTTAGGCCCAACCTAGACCATTCAACCCAAAACTAGGCCTAACCTAAGTTAGTTGACCTTTTGGCTAAAACCCACTTTTTAACCTAACTTTACCTTGGCACTCGAATATCGATGATCACCTTAACCATCGATGATCACTTTGATCATTGATGGTCAGGGTCCATCATCTAAACCAACTTAAATCACCCTTAACTTTGCCTTGTTTTTTTTTATATTAGCTCATCTAAAAACACATGCAAGCCATTACATGCACAAGTTATAATTAGAAAGCCCAGTTAACATGTTTTTTTACCTCTCCTTCCTTTCCTATAACAAGAGAGAAGTAGGAGGTGAAAAGGGATCTATAACTATCAAGAGATTTTACAACTAGACCTTCTTTTATAGGTGTTCTTCTAGTAATCTAATAATCCATCAATCACATTAAAGAATTGACTTTCCATCATCCATTGGTCAATAGACAAGTACCATTAATTTTCCATAATCATGCTAAACTCTATAAACAAGCTAATCTCCTCAACCATTCATCTGAATAACCTTCTATAAGATAAGTATTTATTTTCCATTATTCAATTACTTTAGTTGTATTTCATAATCATCCTAACACAAACCAATATCTCAAAATTACCTTATATAATCCCATCAATTTTACCTTTATCAAACTAGACCCAACACACAGTAACCACTGATAGTCATCCTAACTATAGATGGTCTATCCAATCACCGATGATCACCTTAACCACTGCCAGTCAGTTCAATTGCTAACAGTCACACCAACCACTGATGATCATTGTGGCATGAAATAACAACAAGATATTTTCACCCACTTACCCTCAAGTAAATCCAATTTTATTTTTGACTACCTGTTCATAGACCCGCAACCTATTTTTTGAACCACACCTAACCTGTTTAGAATTAGTATTGACCCATTTATTGCTATAATTAGTCAATTTATTTATCAATCATTTCTTATACTTAATTTCATTATCTTATGTGATTTATTCAAGTATTAATTATATTCTATTTTATAAAATTATTTTTTTAAATGTGTGGATTGATAGCCCTAGATGAAGCTCCCACTTTCAAGATCTAGCTAACATTAAGCAATACACTCAACTATGTATCTAACCAACCACTTGATTTAGTGTTGTCTTATTTGTGGATCATACTCCCAAGCTAAAGAAGAGTTCTTAACTATCATATAATTCAATGTGTACATAATAAAATAGACTTTTCAACCATACCCATATCTATTTTCTTCTTCTTCTTCATTTCTTCAAATATAAGATGAAATTCTCTAAAACATTTTGGCATTCCCAGTGGGACCCTTGAGTCTCTACTTGGTTTTCCTTTGTTTGAATCTATATTCTCTTCTCCCTATTTTATGCTCATAAATAAAATAAAAGTTTATTTTTGGATTAAAATTATGTGCATCCATTACTTGCTTGTAAGTTTAGCTCACATAGTTTCAATTAAAGTGAATTAATCTGATCATAGCATCACTCTTGTTATACACACTAAACCAAACCACCTATATCAATCAAACACCAAAAAATTTGAGACAATGCCTAATTAGGATTTCCTCACCTAGCAGTCACCTTACCCTTTCTCAATAATCCCCCTTGGAAACCATTACCAAGGGGAAAACCAACTCAACTCTCTAGTTGATTATAAACTCTAGAAATCGGTATATATTGGCCAAGCACCTGATACCCTTATCGATGTGGTGTATGAAGTGAGGGTTAGGCCCCAATACCAAGCCATGTATTTAATTCCAACATAGATCATTTTGAGAGCATGAACAACCTGAAACCACCCATAGATTTATTTTCTAGTACCTATTCTAACATCCTAATTTCAATCACACAATTTATTGAAAGATTAAGGCATAAGCCAAAAGAGAGATTGAAAAGAACCTTTAAGACTTAACATATTTTTTAGAGTGTGATTGATTTCCTTGATCATTTCTTGTCTTCTCTCCCCCTTGTATTGTATGGTTATAACTCGTTAGCAGTGAAAGAATTTAGTAGAATAGAACCCATCACCAAGACAATTAGCCTCTTCTACCTCCTCATCCATGGAGTACATTTTTTAACCAGAAAAATCTACTCATCCTTCGAGAAGTCCTTATTTTCCTCAAGAAGTTCCCCAATGAGACACAGACTTTACCACCTTCTTAAATAACAACCCTATGGCCCTTCAACGTTATCTTAACACCATACCTCATTGTGCCCCTACTTTGGTTCCACCTTATGGCATACCTTCTCACCTTATAGGAAACACTTCTATTGTCATAGTCACCACCCAACCATTGACTACCCAATACTCTTCATCTACTAACAATCCTTTTGATACTACTATGAAAAACTAACTTGCCCAACCTATAAACATGCATATACCTTCCATCCCCACCAACACTTCCTCTAACATAGTAGTAACCCAACCACTGGTCACCTATACTTCCATCACCATGGGATTACCTACCACTAGTATTGACAACCTTGTTTCAGCTACCTTCAATCTATTAAACACTACCTCACTTCAAAATGTTGTGGTGTCTAGACCTTCTAACTTACCACCAATCAGTATAAATATCACCACCCTTCCTTTGATTACCAACCTAACCACCACACCTACCCAATAGGTTCCCATTACACCAAACCTAGGTTACATCCCTAACCCAAAAGGGCATGTACCTCTACCTACTACCTAAATTTCCACATCTACCTACAATTACATAGCTTCCACCCAACCATTAGTGTCCACATACCAATATGTCATAGCTTCTCAACCTCCTAACAACTATCAATATATTACCCAACCACCACAATAGTATGCACCTTACAAACTTTTGGGTGCACAACCCAAAATGTATCTAATGAAATTATTCATGGATAAAAAGACCACCTTAGAGTCATCCATGTCTGAGGATCACAATATTTTATCATATGACCAAATCTACAATGAACCTATTCACCTATTTGTCCCTATTTGACCCTATCCTCCTCAATGGGAACATCCCAAGTTTTCTAAAATTTAAGGTAAGGAGGACCCCCAAAATCACCTTAGGTCATTTAGGCACTCATGTTATTTTATTTCCTATGTTATGCCCTCTTTCTCCTCAATTTTCCCATGTCTTTATTGGGATCGACATTGGACTGGTATAGTGCCTTAACCAAACATTCTCTTTTCTCTTTCACCTAGTTAGCTCATTTTTTTGTATCACTTTTTAATAAAAATCTCCAAGAAAGTTTCCATAATTAACCTCTACTATATCCATAAATTGGATGATGAATCTATTACTAATTTTTTATCTCATTAGAGAAGCCTAATCAATCAACTTTCCTTCTCTTTACCCTAAGTTTAACTAATAGAACTTTTTTCTTGGGCATGTGCCAAGCACACATATTATATGTTGAATGTTTAGAGTTTTATAAACTTTGATGAAGCTTTTACCATGACACATAAGTTATAAAATATATCCATGGATGAAAGGAAGTTAAAAGTAAAAAACAAAAACTCTACCTATAAAACCAATGAAGCCTCTTCCTCTAAACCAAATAACCAAACCAATACCAGTGCTCAGAGAAAGGGAAATTTGAATATGGTTGTCCTTAAAACTACCCATCCACCATGTATAAATCAACCAAAATCCTCTAACTCCTCAAAATAAAACATGAAAAATGAAAACCAAAATAATAAAAATCAATTTACAATCTTGGAGAAGTTGCTAAAGGATAATATCATACAACTTTCTCCTATCAAACCCTCTCAAAAATCTAATACCTCTCATCTTGTACTTAGTTGGTATAACAAGAATGACCTATTTTCTTTCCATCGAGTAGTGGGGCATGACATTAGTAGATGTAATACCTTTAAAAGCATTGTCTAATCCTTCATTGACAAGGAAGAGCTTGTGTTGGACAACCCCAATGCACCTCCAAACCAAGCCATTGACATTTTTAAACAACCTTTTCCCAATCATTCACCTAAAAAAAATGAGAGCAAAAAATATGAGTGTTCTCATAATTCCCATACCATCAACATGGTTCTTGACACACTCATTTTTAAATAACCTACCACCCAATCTACCTATTCTTCACCCTCTCCACTTATTGAGGTAGTGGAGTTACATTCTCCTCTTTTGTAAACCTAAGATGAGGAAGTAACATTTTCCTTTCCTCCACTTATTAAGGTAGTGGAGTTACATTCTCCTCTTTTGGAAACCCAAGATGAGGAAGTAACATTTTACTCTCCTTTATTTATTGAGTAAGTGGAGTTACCTTCTCCTCTTTTGGAAACCCAAGATAAGGAATTAACCTTTTCCTCTCCTCTACATATTGAGCTAGTGGAGTTACCTTCTCTTCATTTGGAGACCCAAGATGAGTAGGTAACCTTTTTTCATCCTCTACTTAGTAAGGTATTGGATTCATCAACCCCTCCTTCAATTGGCATACCTGAATAAGTAACCTTCACCACTTTACCTTCTCCCTCAATTACCAAACAATTTACTGCCCCTTTGGAGATCATTTCCAAAGAGGAAGCCACCATATCTGTACCTCCCACAAAGGATTCATCCATTTAAACCTTTCATCCTTTTATTGAGGAAAAGGATGAGGTCACCACTCCCCTTTCTCAACTTATGGGTTTATCTTTTGATTCCACTAGCTAGGGAATAAGACTAGTCTACAAACCATTATCTAGATTAGTGTAAAAATTGAAATTTGTTTCCAACCTTGAAATATATTGAGCCACATTTTGGAAAAAATTTGGGGTCCCTTATATCACCAAATAGTAACCTCTAACCCTCACTTTGATATACCAACCCACTAATTCTATTTTTTAAACCCCTATCTTATCAACAAAACCAATAAAAACCTCTACCAACCCAACCATTTCTCAACTATCCAAAGCAACCAAATCTTAAAAAACCAAATCATCCTCTCCAACCAAAACAACAAACCCAAACAAAAACCTTGGCATCTTCCCCATGTAAATCCCTAATCACCCATCCTTGAAACTAGAACTTACCTCACCAAACCCAACAACCAAACACCAAACCAATTCAACCAAAGAAGTAAAGCCATTAAAAGGTTAGAGTGATAGACTTATACCTCCTTAAACATTTCCCTATATCTTAGGGCCTCATCCCTCCCATATGATTAAGAAGCTGATTGTCTCAACCAAAATCTAACTCCCACTATTGGTTACACCAACACACTTGCTTTTTGACATATCCATCTTCACCGAGCCATCAAAAACCAAACCACCCACCCTAAAACCTCTTACCTCCACTTTATTAACTTATAACTTACCAAAACTAAAATCATAAACTAAGAACACTACCTTACCCAAAATTTATACCACTAATCCCATTTCTAAAATAACTTCCATCCCACCAACTAAGGGCAAACCCTCTAAACCCCCTCCACCTTTAGCTAAATCTTACTTTAATATTTTCCAAAGGTTATTGTAAGCCTCTTGCTTGACCTTGCACCCTATCAATTTATTTAACCCTCTTTTTCCAAAACCAATATGGTATAATGATCACCATGTATGCTCCTATCATAGGACACTAGGGCATGACACAAAGAACTACAAGTCTCTCCAAACTATAATACATCATCTCTATGATGAGGATGATATATTAATAGATGAACCTCCCACAAGCCTACTACCAATCCAACAAGAAACTAATAATACCCAATGCTTACATACTCACCCACTCTTAGCTCAGAGTGACGAGGAACCAAACCAATCTCCTCCCCAGACTCTTCCCTCTACCTATGTTATCCATGTGGTCACATGATCACACACTTAGAAAAAGGATAAGGAGAATCCAAAAGTATCCATCCCATGGACATACCCATCTTCCACCTCCCAACCAAATCAAAATCAAGTTTCTTCACCTTCAACCAAAACCAATATATATCTTATTACCTCCCAATCCAACCCTTAATATCAATCAAAATTGTGGTTTTCAAACAACTCCGCTAGACCTTGATAAAGATGAGCTTATATGAGTTTATTTCTACTTCACCCTATCATCACCAAGAAATTATAGAGGCATTGACATCATTAGAGGTCCAACCTAAAGACCCTTAGCCTCTTTCATCTTTTATTGTCACTTTCTAAATTTTCAGCCTTATCATCTTCAAAGATTTTAAAATACCTTCTATCCACTATGATGACCCAAATCCCCCTCTTTTCATCACTAATTAAATCAACCAAACCCACATTAGGTAGATCATGATTGATGTGGGAGATAGTATTAATATCATCTCCTCTCATGCCTATGACAAACTTAACCTACCAAGAAATGTCTTGTCTAAAACCTTAGCTGTCTTTCAATCCTTCAATGACACCATGACCACTACTATGGTAACTATTGTTCTTCATATAAATTTAGGGGATCACACACTCCTTGAACTCTTCTATGTTGTGGAATGTGAATTCTAATATAATGTTTTTCTAGGATGACCTTGAATCCACTTCATGGGTTATATTCCCTCTACCCTTCATCATTGCATTAAATCTAAGCATGAAGGTTAGGTTGTCACTATATAATCTAACCCAAGTCCATTTTTATCATGAAACATGACTTACCAACCCAAATACATCCTCTTACCTCCATATATCACACCCTCATTAGCCAAATACAAACCCTAAACCATGAAAGAGGAAGTCATGACCTCTTATACCAACAAAGCATCAAATAACTCATATATCCTCTTCGATAAGATTCCCACCTTAGACCACTTGGAATCCAAATTAAAATATTTTTCATTAGGTAATATCACCTCCTCACCCTTGACACTTTCCCTACTCCCCAATAATATGGAAAAATTGAACACCAACCAAAGTATGACTCTAATATTGGATCCATTATTCCCTTTAGAACCTCAAACTATAAAACATATTTCATCTATGGGGGACTTGAAAAACCACTTGATGCTTCAACCACCTCCTCTTCACCTCAACCATTTACCTTTGGATTCTCCTATCTAGATAAACTAAGTTTCACTAAGACATACCTCCACTATGCTTAGAAATTATTTGGTCTTAGATGATATGAGCATGGCTCACACAAGTTAATTTTCATTGAAAATAGATATCATCATGAGAGACATGGCCTCTGTTCCACTATAACCAACAAGCAAATAACCAAACCACCTACCACCACCACTAATGAGGAAGACATCCCTTCCCCACCAATCTCTTCTCTACCTAAGTATTAGGATGATGACATCATCCCACTTAACTTTTTTTTCGTCAATATGATCAGCCTCAAACCCCTAACTCACCAAAAGGAAGGGGCAACTATAACCATCCCTTTGACCTAGCTTGAGATGATAAGAGATGACTCTCCTATTATTAACATCATTTAGTGATAAGATGATGACTCTATTCTCACCTACTTTGGTGCACAAAATTCTTCCATCAACAAATCCCTTCCTCCTGAGACTTTGACCATGTTGAACAAATCCATCATGGATATCAACTTGGGCACTCTAGATAACCCCTATGTTATCAAAATTGGTAAATCACTAAATTCCAAAGAACTTTAGGACTTCCCCTCCTTCCTCTAAGACTAAATTATAGAATTTGCTTGGTCTTATAGAAACATACCAAGAATTGAACTCGCCAGCCATGATGCCAAGCCATTTAAGAAAAAACTTTGATGAATACACCCTCACATAGCCCTTCTCATCAATGAAGAACTCTAGCATCTCCTATCTATCAATTTCATTCAACCCATTAACTATCTCCAATAGGTCTTAAATTTCATGCCTATCACCAAAGCCACTAAAAGACTATGCATTTATGTGGAATTTATGACCTCAACCTTTCTTACCCCAAAGATGAATTTCCTCTACCAAGCGTAGACTAGATAATTGATCTTAAAACCAACCATGAGATGTTATCTCTCATGGATAGATTCTCAAGTTATAATCAGATCCTAATTTCCCATGAAGATCATCACAAAACCACATTTATCACCCCATGGGGAACCTTCTACTATAGATTCATGTCTTTTAGACTAAATAACATTGGTGCAACCTACCAGTGTGCCATGACATACATATTCCATGACCTTATCCATAATATTGTTGAATATTATGTTGATGAACTTCTTGGAATATCCAAATATCATAAGGATCATTTGGTTATTCTCAAGATCATCCTTGAGCACATCATCCATTACCATGCTTGATTTAACCCCAAAAAGTGTATTTTTAGGGTCTTATTAGGAAATCTCCTTGAATTTATCATTTCCATTTAGGGAATAAGAGTTGATCATACCAAAATCAATGTAATCCTCAACATGCTTCCTCCAATCAAACTCAAGAAATGTCATAGTTTACAAGGGAATCTCTAATCCATCTATCATTTTATCTCCCAACTCTTAGACTGATGTTAACCCTTCCATCACCTTCTAAAGAAGGATGTATCTTAAGTAGAATAATGACTATCAAAAAACATTTGATTCACTTAAAGATTACCTCCTATCTCCACCTATCCTCACCCCTCCTAAAGATGACCAACCTTTCTACCTTTATATATCTACCACCAACCACTCCCTAGGGGAAATGCTTACTCATCAAGATGAACAACATAGAGAATAAGAAGTCTACTACATTAGTCACATAATTTTATAATATGATACTTGATATACCCATACCAAGAAGATTTGTGTAGATTTTGTCTTTGTGGCCACCAAGCTTTGCCACTACCTTATTAACCACAAAACCTATGTCATAACCAATATTGATGCACTCAAGTATTTGCACTCCAATCCATACCAAAACCAACATATAGAAAAGTGTCGCATGATTTTAGTAAAAATAGACCTTGAGTTCCTTTAGTAAAAGTCAATTAAAGGGCAAGTCATTGCTGACTAATTAGCTGAAGAACCATTAGCAGACAACCAACTTCCTCTTCTTGAGTTCCCTGATGAGTTCATCACAACCCTTTCTTAAGCATAATTAACCTATTAATTGACCATGTTATTTTATGGATCAAAGTCTTAATGTGGTGCGGGTGCTAGTATCATCCTTATTCCCCTTCACAAAGAACCTCTTCTTTTGTCTTTCAAAGTATATTTTGAATGTACCAAAAATATGGATAAGTACAAATCCCTAGTAATAAGCCTTCAAAATATGTTATCTTTGGGATTAAAATGACCAATATCTTTGGTGACTCACAACTTATGGTCAATAAAATCAATGGCTCTTACAAGTGTAAGAATAATGTTTTGTAATAGTACAAAGAACTAGTTGACAAACTCTTAACATCATTCAAACACTACCATATCCAATCCACCCCATGATTTACCACCAAGTTTGTCGAGACCATGACTTCCCTCACCTCTCATATATTTCCTACATCTTTTTACTCTAAGCTATCTATCATTATTCATAGACTTACCTAGACTTCCTATATCAAAGTAGATTCTCCCACCATTTTCAAGGTGAAAGAAACCTAACTCAACCTTTGGTATCAATAGACCTTCAACTATCTCAACCTTAGCATCATTCTTTTTATTCTTTCCCATAATTATAAAAGAGAATTTATCCATAGTACCTCATGTTACACCATTATGGGAGTTATTATTTATAAACATGGCTTTGATGGTTTCATCTTTTGTTTCCTACATAGTCATGAAGCCTCTCATGCTATCAAGGAAACACATGATGGGATATGCGGTGAAAAATTTAGTGGATTCACCATGGCTAAATTCATCATTTTTCTTGGCTATTACTAGACTATGCTTAAACAAGACTATTGTGATTATGTGAAAAAGTGTGTTAAGTGTCAACAACATGCCAATTTAAATCATGCACCTAGCCATATTCTTCGCATTTCAAACAAATTTTGTCCCTTCTCACAATGGAGTCTACACCTTATTGTGAAATTAACTCCCATTCTTCACATTGAAACCATTATATCATTACCATAATTGAGTATTTTACCAAATGGGTAGAGGTTATTCCTCTAGTCTCAACTAAAGTGGAAAAGATTGTCAACTTTATCAACCATCATGTCATCTACCATTTTAGTGTTCCTCACAAAATTATCACTAAAAATGGAAAATACTTTAAACATAATCAAGTATAGGGTATTTGTGATGTATTAAATATTAAGTTAAGTTTCTCCTCACCCTATCACCAGCAAGTGAATGGACAATTAGAATCTTCTAAAAAAAACTCTTAATAACATGCTCACTAAAATGGTTAATGCATCTAGTCAAGATTGGAATTTTCACATACCCTTCACCTTATGTGCATATCATACTAGAATCCAAACTCTTATGGGTGATACACCATTCTATCTTATGTTTGGAGTCAAGGTTATCTTTCCTCTTGAAGTACAAATCCCATCTCTTTGCATATCTTTAAAAGATATCATTTTTGAGGATGATTATCATCAACACCATTTACCCTAGCTTGAACTACTTTCCAAGAAACACCTAGCCACCCTTATCCATCTTCATGTTTATCAAGAGTGAATCAAATGTGCCTATAACAAATACCTTAAAGTGAAAAAATTTAACATCAGAGACCTCATCCTAAAGGAAAATCAACATGTCACCAATATGGAGAAAATCAAATGGGGAATGTTTTCTTTCAATTGGCTTGGACCTTATATCATAACCCACAATTATGGATTAGGTATTTACCAGTTATTTTACCCTGAAGGTAACCCAAAAATTGAACCCCTCAATGCTTCACATCTACATCCTTTCTTTTGTTAAATAGGATCAAAATCACCTTCTATCTAACTTAAGCTCATCCCTTACTTTAAAAACCACATTCATAGCCCTTTTTTAGGGGCAACAGATTAAAATTTAATCATGTGATTACCCATCACAGTCATAGTCTAATCTGGAATAATGGGTGCCATGGCTCTACTCATGACATGATTCCCATGGTACTTTTCTCCCCTTTTATAGGATGGATTCCTATGATCATTACCACCTAAACCTTATTACACCTAATAAACCTTCTTTTGCTTTTATTTTTGCCTTCATAAAGGTGAACCCTTAAGCCTATATAAGTAAGTCTATGTCAAGTAAAATCAAATAAAGAAAAAATCCAAATCCAAACCATTAGCATTCATGGATCATTCCTAGAATTCATAGATTATTCCCTTGAAGGATAGACATTGAAAATATATTTAAAATTTATCAAAGTAAATTGGATTTCTCCCTTGATGGAAAACTATCAAAAGCATTAAATAAATCATAAAAACTTATACCACTCCCTTAAAGGATGGATGAGTAAAGCATTTTCCAAAATAAGTAGCTTTTTGGAATCTTCTTATATGGATCAGTTTCCTCAACCTCCTATAAAAAAAAAGGTTTAAACACCCATTATCAAGTAATATAAAAATAAAAATAATTCTAAAAGCCACAATCGACTCTCATAATCAACATAATTTTGAAAACTGCAATTAGTTTTCATGAGTAGAATTCTTACATCTGTTATTCTACACTTTGTATGACATAGACTTATTTATAATAACTCTTTAGTAACCTCTAAAAGAAGCATGATAGTCTCATAATAAGTTTCCATTTTCATCCATCTCCCCTTTATATACTATAGGCTAGGGATTTTGATCACTTGACATTATGTGATCAAGACACCTTTTTAACCAACTGATGAATGCTAATGTGAAGCATTAGAAGGGATTATATTTTTTAAGCTAGTCAAAATATGTTTTTTTTTAGTCATTATCAAATAAGAATCATCATGTCCTCTTACTATCATGTCATGACTAGTTGATATCTTCACTAAGATGTTTGTCTCTTGATTATATTCTTTGTTCTCACATCTAGTGTTGTTATTCATCTTACCTTATGTGTTTTACCTTAAGTAAAGTAATAATAAACATAATCATAAATAAATCACATTAACATATATCATAATAAAAAACAAAAATCATTAACATATCCATCATCATATCAAAGTCAAACATCCATGAATAATAAAGCAATCAACCATTTTCACCACATATCTAAATCTAAATAAGGAATCATATAATTATTAAATTTTATAATAAACATCATCATCATAACCATAAATAACATAAGCATCATCATCAACATAAATAAAATCCATTGCATGCCTAGCTAGGTGAGTCTACATCAGTATCCCATATCCATATCATAAGCATAATTAATATAACATTCATCAATAATCCAAATGAACATCAAAACCATGAATAATGAGTAATAAAAAATGATCATATGTATAATTCATGAGTCAATAGAATCATAATGTATACCACCATATGCATGTCTCTATCTATCTAAATGTACATCTCACCACATCAATTCATAGATTAGTATCAAAATGATATACAACAATATATAGTATGTCATAAAACATGTAATGTTTATTCCCTTTGGGCACCATTATCTCATAAAGAACCATTAGGTCATGGTTCATATCCCCCTATAGTACCTACTGATCCACCTATAGAATTAGTCCAATAACCTAGTGTCACCATACTAACACTACTTGACAAACTAGATCTATACTCACCCTATCAGGGATCATCATGACATCACCTAAAGACTATATCCTCATAATAGTGTGGCTCCTCAACTATGGCTAGGTATCATAACATAGGAATAGTGATCAATGGTTCCATAGATGTTATTACTCTTTCTCTAGCCTATATCAAGGAGTCTTTATCTTAGGTAACCAAGGCTAGTGAACCTCTAACTTGGTCCCTATCACCTATTAGTGTCACCACTTGACCCTATAAATAATACACTTGACCTTGTAAATCTATAACTTGTGTTTGTGTTTGTGTAGAAACTAATACCACTCCTACATATGCACCTAGGACACCTCCCTAAACTTATGCCCACTAACCTCTACCAATTAGGTCCACATCCATCTACCTCCTACCACCATCATCCCCACCAAAATATGATACTAAATATAGAACCTAATACCATGTAGAGTAACCATATATAAAACTTGCATCATTAATCATTGGCCCCATGAGAAACTCCTCATGATCAAGTAACATCTATACTAGATGTGGCTCAAGTAATATGACCTCTATATCCTCCCACCTATACCTAGGGAATACACTTGAGATACCTTAAACCAAGCATAAATATCTTTGAATATTATCAAATGGGATGCACTCTACCTCCCCATCCCTCCTATTGAAAATCCACTTATAAATCTATAGGGATAAGGTCTACCTCATGTATCTATCCCACTCTAAAAACCTAACATATAGCCTCCAAGTAACATCATTAATAACCAAAGCCCCCAGATCCCCTCTAAACTAATCTACATAATGTGCTCCTCCTCTATCACTTAAAGTGGTAAATTCATCTCTCCATCACATGAATCAAATTGGGAAGTCTATCTAGAAAATGTAGTCCATGGTAGCTCCATTAGCCTTAGAAATTAAATGTGACTGTAATCCCAATAGTGTAGGACAAGATCAATGCTAATGACATACCTCATGTGAGATATAAATCCCCACAATTCCTTGTATATCTAAACAAGTAGATTAGGTACCCATCTAAACACTATGTATCTTAATAGCATCTCAACCAATACCCCTAATATTAGATAGGAAAACCTCCCATTAATTTAATTAAGAAGGGAAACTAGGACATAACCATCATCATCATAGTCATCAAAATCCTTTCACCCCTCACCCTTTGATAAAGCATAGAGTAGCTAAAGCCCCCAACATGCCACCTCACATGGTCATGGTCATCTCTAATAACTCCTCCCACTTAATGTGATATATTAGATAACCCCAAAGGGGTAACCCTATGATCATGTGCACATCCTCTATCAAGATAGTCATCTCACTAGTAGGTAGTAAGAAGGTGTTTATGGTCAGATCCCATCTCTCGATGAAGGACATAATCATCACCACATCTCACAACACATGATGGTAATGCCACATCACTCCAATCCTGACCTCTTCCATATGTTCCCATTTCAATTGGGTCATCCCCTTATGGATCTCCACAAAGATGCAATGTACTTGATCCTTCATATAGATTTGATCCTTTTCCTACGTAGTTTATTAGCAAACAAACTTAGTTATCTATAATATGATTACCTATGAGCTAATATCCTCAACCAACCCTACCTACCCTTAGCCTATTTGAAATTTAAAGTACTAACATTTACATCAAAACCTAATATATTTTACCTCACACTAAATACCCATTGTCACCTAGAAACATTACCCCAACCCACCTAGTGCCTAACCACTTCAAACATCTAATGCTCCATACACCCATACTTAAAAACCCTTCAAGATAAATTTTTACAAACATTGACCATTGAAAATCATGGTGATCATTGATGGTCAGGAATCTATCTCCTTTTATATGTTGATCATCAATGGTTAGTCTAAATCATCTATGGTCACTATGGGTGTTTCATGAGTAGAACATTGAAAACCCTAATCTGCCCAAAACCCTAGCTAGCTAACATCAAACATTTACCCCTAAATATAATAAATAGGCTAACTTAGATACCTTGTAACCTACCCACACTAACCTACCCCTTCCATTTTTGGAATCACTTGACTATTTTAACCAAAAATAAGCAAAACCCTAACCATAAGGCATAACCTAGTCATGCCCTACCCACCCAATAATCAACTTTAAATGCCAATATAATTACACTATCAAGATAAACTACTAATTGAAGATGCCACCTTCCTCATTCCTCAAGCATAATTAAGGAGTAATTTAGGGACCCACTACCCATCCTCATCCAAATCCATGCCTATCTTACATACTTGTTAGTCCACTTAGTCTGCTCGATTAGCCCAAGAATCACCTTCACCTGTTAGCACTCACTTTCAACTAATTTTTCACCCATAATGATAAAAACTAGAGCTCATAAGTCAACAAAAGAAAATAAATCAAAAATACTCATTGTTTTGCTTTTTTTGTCTAACCTTTTAGGGTTTTGACCCTGACCATCAATGGTTAGGGTGACTATTGATGGTCACTTTTTATCCCCCTAACCATCAATGGTCATATTTCTCACCTTTTACTTTTTGCCTCAAATAATAATTTTTTTGAAAACCCACCCATAAAGACTACCTTCTTCACCAACCTTGAAACTCACCTCATCACCTCATCATTTGTCCATTTTAGCCCTACTAGGGTGCATTTTGTAATGACTATTACCTGGTACTTTGAATGCAATGAAAACACTTTCCATATTAACCACCTTTTGAAATTGCACCACCTTGTGCATACTTGACCCACTTATGTCTTCTCGAGAGTAATTCCTACCTCAAATACATGTGACTTCACCTAACTAATTTTATTTTTTCTTTGAGAGCACTTCCTACCTTGGATACTCATGAAAACACTGACATCACCTAGGAGAATTGTGTTTATAAGTATTCCCAACCACCATACCTAAATCCAATCATGTAGTCCACTTGTCACTTATCCTCCTAACATTAATGTTTATTTTTACAAATTATGGTAAGATAGTCTATGTGTGATCTTGGCTCTCACACTTTTTGTCTCACTTTGTATGCTTATTTGTGCTTCATTTCCCAACCTATCATTCACCCATTTTTATCATCCACTATCCACCTTATCAAACCCACATCTAATTTTATTGTACCTCATAAACTCTTATTTTGAGGGTGAAAAACTCCTACCATACACAAGGTAACCTGACCTTTGACCCACAATCCATTTTTTGTTTTACATCTTGTTGATTCAAAGCCACATAATAAAAAAGGGGAAAATGTAAACAGTGAAAATCCACACAAGATGGTTCAGAATATTACAATCCCCCTAGACCAATTCAAGACCCCCTTAGGCCCCTCCCAAACCATTTGACCCTAAAATAAGCCTAGCCTAAGTTATTTGACCTTCTAGATAAAACCCACATTTTAACTGAACTTTACTTTGACACTCAACTACCGATGGTTACTTTAACTATCGATGGTCACAATAACCATCGATGGTCAAGTTTCACCACCTAAAATAACTTAACTCACCCTTAAATCCACCTTATTTTTTTATAATTAGCTCATCTAAATCCATTTATGAGCCATTATATGCATGATTTATAATTATAAATCCTAATTAACATCTTTTTTAACCTCTCCTTCCTTGTCTATAAGAAGAGAGGAGTAGGAGGTGAAAAGGGATCCATAACTATCAAGAGATTTTGCATCTAGAGATTCTTTTGTAGGTATTATTATAGAAATATAATGATCTAACCATAATTTCAAAGATTCAACTTATCATCATCCCTTGATCAAAATCCAACTACCTTTACTCTGTTAGAATCATACTAGACTCTATCAATGAGCCAATCACCTCAACCATTCATCTGACCAACCTTCCACTAGCTAAGTATTTATTTTCCATTATTTATTTACTTTATTTGTATTTCTAAATCAACCCAAAACAAAAAAATCTCTTATAATTTCCTTCTATGATCCCTTTAATTTGACCTTTATCAACCTAGACCTAACATACAGTAACCACCAATAGTCATCTTGATCACCGATGGTCTATCCAACCATCGACAGTCACCTCAACTATCGATGATCACTTCAACCATCGATGATCACACCAACTATCGATGGTCACTATGGTAGGTAATAATAACAAGCTATTTTCACCCACTTACCCTAAACTAAATCAAAATTTCTTTTCATTTGCATGTTCAAAAACCCCAACTTATTTTTTGAATGACACCTGACCTGTTTAACATTGTATTAACCTATTTATATATATAATTAGTTAATTTATTTATAAATCATTTCTTGTGATTAATTTTAGTATCTTCTATGATTGGTGAAAGCATTATTTATCTTCTATTTTATAAACTTAATTATTTAAAACATTTGGATTGATAGCCCTTAAGGAAGCTCCTACTTCTAAGATCTAGCTAGTGCTAGGTAATCTACCTAGCTATCTATCTAACCAACCACTTTCTTTAGTGATTCATTATTTATAGGTTATCTTCCTAAGCCAAAGATGAGTTCTTCACAATATTCTAATTCAATGCATGCATAATAAAACAAGTTTTTCAACCATACCTATATCTAGTTTCCTCTTCTTCCTTTCTCAAAATATAAGCTAAAATTCTCTGAAACACTGATTGTTAATCAGATATTATTATTTAAGGTCTTTTGAAACAAAATTCTATGACTTATATTTTTAAAGTGAACTTAAAAAATTATTCTAATGTTAAACTGAATTTTTTTGTCTCTCTTGATCCCTATTGTTTACTTGATTTAGTCAAACATGATTTAGTTCAATGTTTGTAGATTGTCTCAAATTTATTTAGGAATTGAAGATAAGTATAATCTATGCTAATATATTTAGTTGACAATTTTAATTTTAACTTATGCTTATATATGATTAATGTATGATTTAGTGATTAATTGAGCTGACATATTTTGATTTTATTTAGGTTTTATTTTTTGTTACATCTTAAGTAGGTTGTTCCATGCTTATATGTCTTTTCATCCCTCCTAGAGCTCATTTAATCTTTTTGCATGGTATCAATTCACTAACTTACTGCTTAATTAAAGAATTCAAGTCACCGAAGGATGATGTTAGTATAATCTTGTGTATGGATTCACCCAAATAAGAAGATTACTATGATATTTCTAAGTGTCATCACCCTAGTAGCTCAGAGGTGAAATTATCATGGACTTGTGTATGTAAATTCATAGGCAAGTGGATTAGTGAGAGTCATCCACATGTCATAATACTAGTAACTTAGAGGTGAAATCAACATAGACATATGTATATAAAATATTAGATAAGTATAATAGTGATAACCATCCACATGTCATCATCCTAATATCCCACAGGTGATGTCAGTGTTAGCCTTATACATAAAATCTTGGAGAAATAGAGTGGTGAGATTCATCCATGCGTCATCATCCTAGTAGCCTAGAGGTGATGTTAAAATGAACGTGTGCATAAAAAGTCTTGAGAAAGTGGATCAATAAGAGTCATCCATTTGTCATAAATTGGTATCATATATGTGATGTTATCATATAACTTTGTACAAATAATCCTAATCAAATGGATTAGTGATATCCATTCACATGTCATCATCCCACTATCTCATGACCATTGAGATCAAGCATGATAAGATACATCTTATCTAGGAGTGGAATAATGACATGTAGACATGTGTCATCCTAATCCACATAAAAATAATAATAAAGACATCAAAACCAATATAGAGAGATTGAAAAAGAGATATTTATCATATTAGGATGACTAAGCACCTAGAAGAATGCAAAAGAATACACATGGTAGTAAAATACATAAAAGTTTATATTATGAAATTCAAAATTCAAGGAATAAATAGTGTAAAGAGTGAATTATGTCACTTTAATTAATTAACACAAATTTAATAATTAATTCATTCAATTATCAAATCCAATGCAACTAAATAAATACATTTTGAATTGACATTTCTAGTCTAATGACATTGCCTCCAAGTTATCAAGAGTATTATGAATTCTGAGCTCAAGTGTGAAATGTGAATCTATAACTACATAAAAACCAATTATTTATAGAATTTTCATAGATAAAAATACTTTTCATACAAAATCATCAATGTCTTATTCATCTCGCATCCAAATCTCCTTTGCATACTCAATTTTACATCCAATTGAATACATAAATATAATAATCAATTCGGTAGTTCTAAACCATGATTTTTTCAAACATGATTATACTATTTGGGATATGGTCAAAAAAATAAATCCATATAAATATTATCATCAAATTTCACACACATATATAAGGATGACATTTTAGCCATCAAAATTGTTAGTATTCATAATGCAATAACTAAGTTAGAGGTAATGACATGCATTGATCTATTATTTTATCTATTCATGAATTTCAAGGTTACTGGGAAGATACTACACTTTAGTCTTAATAAAATAATAATTACATAAATTATTGGAAATGAATTTGATAGGTCTTAAAAGATCCCTTTCCCAAATATGTCATATAGGTAGGACATGGTGAATTCATGGATTATTAAGAAAAACGTAAATAACAAGTTGTAAGAATAGATTGGTAATCTAAGTAACTTTGAATTATAGGGACCTAATTAAACTATCCCCATTTCAATATATATACCAAGGGTGAGAAATTACATGGCTTCACTAAATATAATATATGGTTTTTTAACCATCACTTATCTCAATGAGGTATGGGTGACTTTGTTATATATGATTATAACTTCCAACAAAATCATTTCTTTAGGGGAAATCATTATCTATAATTTGATTTTGAAATTCATAAATCCTAGAAGTTCCCTAGATGGGAAATTATTCTTTATGTTGTATATAGTATATGTGGTGATTGCAACTATGTACTCATCTTATGAGCATCCGTGAGAACCATCTCTGATTACCCCAAAAATAGGATATGTGATGAGTTCAATGTTCTTATTGAAAATTTGGATTACTAGGCCAAAATGCAACCCAATTTTTTTAAAAATTTACCATTACATTAATTTCCCTTTTAAAATAGGTTTAGACTAGATATTAATAGGATGTTAAGGTCCATGACATGTGTCTAGTCCAATCAGTCTTTTGTCATGATATTTTATAAGGTGTTTTGAAATGTAATTTAGCAAAGTTTAAGGTAAATTTGGAAAGATTAAGGTTATTTTTTAAAATTTAAGATATAATTTATCTATGGCATAAATATTTATGTGGTGATCTTCCAATATGGTAAGGTTATCTATAGTAAAGAATGGATCAAGAATCAAAACTAGTAAGATAAAAATATTGCCTTTTCAAGCACATTGGATAGTTTAAGGTAATTTTGTGGAGATTAAGGCATTCACTTATTTTTTTTATATTGCATTTTATGATTTTTAAAAGTGATTTTTTATTAAATATAAAGTTTGAAGAGTGGAACAACATGCATAGAGATAAAAGAGGTCTTTTGGGCCCATTTTACACTTGTTTAAGAGTATATTACATCTCATTTTATCCTTACACTCAGTCAACAGGTCTTAAATACTTTTTTATAATTTACATTTACATTTGAAACTATTTTATTCATTGTCTAACATTCAAATAGATTAAAATGAAAGAAGGGTAGGAAATATAAGTGCTTTGTACATTACATTCTCCCTAAACATGTCAAGGAATAGCTCCATAGATACCTTTCATGAAGCTACAACAAGGCATTTTAACAAAAAAATAATTGGTTAATGAAGAATGGTATATATATGTCTCCTTGAAAGGTTTTCCAAGATGATAATTGTCTTATAATCCTCTCCAATGCCTCATCAAACTTTCCCAAGCTCAAAATCATGCTCAATAATATGTTAAATGTCAAAACAAGATAACAACTTATTCAATTCCTCCATCATGTTTTCAAGTCTATAGGCACAATCAAAAAGTTAATTGGATATAATTGGTTCATAGAGGAGAGAGTTACAATAAATATTCCATTAGGATATTTTAAACAGCCCTATTCCCTTCAAATTCATTGCAAAATTTTTGAGATTAGGGGGAAGAACTTTTTGAATCATTACTAAGAAGATAACAACTTCTAAAACCCTAGCAAACCCCATGATCTCATTTTTCTCCATTTTAAGGAATTTTTAATATATATGGGTGAATTTTGGTAATTAAATAACACAAAAAAGTTTTATGTCACTCCATATAACAATAAACTATGATCAAACACCCATGGAACAAACTTACAGATGGTAAGATGTGTTGTATGTTATTAATTTTGACATAACAATTAGGGTTATTAAAGGTGTGATGTGTCTATAGACATAATAATGATTATATTTAGGTGAAAATAATTATATAATACTCCATATATCATTATTGGACCTCTTAAAATCATTAATAGTGTCAAATTTGATTGTGTATGAAGAGGATAGTATGAATATGCATGTCAAGTATGACTGTATAAGTCTATAGGGCCGAAAAATGAAGTAAAGATGTTTTAAATGAGTTTTGAGGTATATCATCATAATTTATCCTCAAAAAATTAAAATAAAATTATACCATTCATATGTAACTACCTAGATACATGTATAGGAGGTTTAATCTATTCTCAAGTTATGCTAGGATGATAGGTTTCAAAGAGTCATAGGCCTCCATGCCAAAATGAACAAAAATATGTAAGTTTTGTACTCATTATGAGGTATAAAAATATAAAAAATTATGTGGAAGGAATTATATAATATTAAAAGAGTGTTTATACTCCTTACCATGCAAATAAATAATGAAAACATCTTTTATTTTGAAGATTGATCCTTAAGAAAGTCTATTAGGCCTATAAAGACCTAAAGGGTCATTATTGCTATTGAAGATTTATCCTTAATAAACCAATACATGGATTGGTTTATTATAATTTTAAGTGTGATATATTACCTCAATAAATAATCAATCAATTAGTTAACTCTCCATAATCATCTTGTATATGAAGTTGTAGGTGGCAAGCTTAAGGCCATTAATATAGTGTTCTTCAAAAGGGTTTTAAGTATGAGAAAACAAGTTCCAGACCTAAATTCAAAAACTAAGTCTCCAATAAACTATTATGATTATTAACCTAATTCATCTAACCCAAAATCTACTCAAAACATTTAAATAATAGAGATGATAATGAGATAGATGTAGTTATGCATGAACAAGTAGACTATGTTAAGTCTGTAGTTTAGAATGATAGGTTGTTGGAAAAACCTATATGTTTTATACTTTGTTAAGGTATTAAAACAATATAATATTATTTAAAATTATTTCCAATATTATTTTATATCATCAAATCTATGGTAATCAATCCAAAATCAAGTTTGAAATGGTTTTAATCTTGAAATAGGCACCTATAGGTCTAAACACAAAAATATGAAGGGAGAGTGTAAGTTTTGAGTTTAAATGGAAGTTTAAATGTTATTTTATGGTTTTAGGGACATTTAATAATGTTTATTAAATAATTATATTCATTTTAATCAAGATAACACACCAAATTAAGACCATTAGGGTTAAAATAATCAAACTACCAAGAAATCCTAGTCATGGACAAATCAAGTTGAGGGGTAAAATATTTTGTATTAATACATGTATAAATTTTTAAGGATTATTAATACCTAAATTAGTAATTTATATCCAAAATAAATCAATTGAACATCTTTTTTACACAAAAAATTTGTCTCAAGATGTACATATAGGTCTGTAATGCCTGAGAAGGTAACTTTGTCATGTCAAAATTTGATTGAGTAGATGTATGGGGAAAAATTACATTATGGGATGTTTAAAAGGTATATTAAATCTCATTTTATGTAATTTTATATTCAATCAAGGTTCTATACTCTATGAATAATCATTAATAATGTAGAGACCTAAAAACTGGCTTTATGACTAGAAGAAAAGTTTGATGACTGTAAATAACCTATAATGAACTTAAATGCAGTATAAATGTATTTAAAACACATTAATGACATGTAAAATCCTCATTAACACCTATTATAGTAATGATATTGGCATGTGTGGAGTAAAACATAATTAAGTGGTCTAGAAATTACCTTTTTATGCCTAATTTCATGGTTTTGGATGTGTAGAAGCATTTTAACTAGTTAGAAATGCCTTTCAAGATGGAAAGATATATAATATCACTAAAATATCCATAAAAAATAATTTTAATGTGATAATATAGCTTTAAATCAACTAAACCATACTAAATTTAAGACTTTCTTTATTTGTATTGAAAGGTTGAAGTAGTAGACCTTACTAAGATCATAAATTGCAACAAGACACTTCATGACATATAGGTAGGAATATAATGACATAATTGGAATGATGTAAAATTTATGTACAAGATCATTATTCACAAGTAGTCTATTAGTTAGGTTTTTGAGAACATTCAAGGAAGCACATAGGATTTATCAACATTCTAAGATTAACATAAGTTGAAAATGATCTTAGAGACTCATAAGAAATCCTAAAACAACTAGAACCATATTTTTCAAATAAGGGAACATGGATAAGGTCTATTTACAGTCCTCAAGTCTATATATATAAATAATATATCATGAACACTTACAACCCTCTCCAAACCTCTTGCTAGTAAGTTTTCAAGACTCTTTTAAATATGGTTTATAAGCTTAGAAATAGATTTTATGTTATTCTAAAATACCTAAATGTATTTTAAAATGTTTTTATGAAACTATTCAATAAAAAATAGACCTTATATGAGTGTTAAACTTGTTTTTTTTTTTTCAATTATTTTGAATCAAACAATCTTCAACACGCAAGTTTCAGCTTCTAATGATAGAGATCAAGTGTGAAAAGTATTAGGCCTTAATTATAAATCTTAACAAGATTTAAGATGCATTTCAAGAACCAAGAATGTCATAGATGTATGCCAAGGAAGACAAGTAGGCCATGTGTCAAGATAAAAACTTGTAACTCCTTCAATCATTTACCATTTACCTTTTGTAATTAAGGTTATTAATTACTTTCATTTAAGTAAACCAATTTAAATAGTTACCTATGGTAAAATCTGAATAAATATACACAAAATATAATAAAAGGTATTTTTTTTTAACCACCCTCAACCCCCTTGTAATCTTGAAATCAATTAAATAACTTACGGCTTAATTTGATCCTCAATTGAAACCACTCCAAAAAATTTGGTAAGATTAACTAATAATCATGGCTTATTCTTGTGATCAACTCTATTATTTTTAATTGACATAAATTTAACCATAGTCCCCTTAGTTCAAAGGAACTGATTTCCTATGCTTGTAATTACACTATGATGCTGATGAAATTTATCTGTAGTATCAGTTAGTAAAATGTTCATTCGTTGGAAGATATCACATCTACATCAAGTCATCCACACCCAACCATAGATCCAAAATTATCCTATAAATTTTAAAATCCACCATAAGTTGGAAGCACTGAAAAGGTTAGTCTATCATTTATTTTATCAAATTCATTATACAGTGTTTGTGTCTATATGTTATTTTATATTTTATTTTATAATCATTTTCATCCTTTAGTAATTGTTAAAATATCCTTAGCTAACCTAAGATATACTAAAACCATCCAAAATATTGTTTAAAACGTCATTTAATTCCCTATCCTAAGAACTTTGTATACATTTATAGAATAAACATTGATACCCTGAATTGACATCGATCTCTAATAAAAACCCATTCCATCTACACCTAATTTAATTTTATTTAGTGGTATAATTTACATTTTAGATCATTTTTTCTTAAAGCTATGGGTTTATTTTAGATGAATCTACCTAGATTTTTTCACAAAGTTCTTACTATTTAAGATTTGCCTATAATTCTACATCCTCTTTTCTCATACCAAAGTGATATTTATTTTAAACTAGACATTTGTGCTATTGTGTTTGACCCCACCCTAGAATCCATTATTGACTAGTTAGAAGTGATTCAAGTTGAAAAGGATTATTCTAAATAATATTGGAATATTTAATTTATTAATCTCCATCTAATGAACATAGATTCAATTTTAAATCATTTCATTATCTTATCTTTATTGTAATTCCAGTTATTAATTTTATCCACTTGAGTGCTAAGATAGTGGGTTGACATCCTTATAAGGAAGTGTACCACTTATTTGGATTGGTCTCATACTAAATATCCCACTCATATATCATATTAATCTATCTTTGTTAGAATTGTCTATTTTGTGTAGGCAATCCTTCCAAGACAAAAATGAGTTCTCACATTGCCAAATATACAATGCATGATCCTTTATAATAATAAGTAGTCTTGAAAACCTTGTATCTTATTTTAATTTTTTAATTAGTTTACTTTATATTAATAATAATAAAATATTATAAACATTATATAAAAAACAAGTTTCAAATGGTTTTAGCTTAAAATAAGAATGTATAGGCTCGAACATAGAAATATTAGGGGAGAGTGCAAGTTTTGAGTTGATATGGAAGTATGAAGGTTATTTAAGGGTATGAGGGACATTGAAAAAGTGTTATATAGTAAGTAGATGATTTATAAAGAAGAGACCACACCATAAGAAGACCATTTAGGTCTAAATAGTCAAACCACCAAGAAACCTTAGGCATAGACAAATCAAGTTTCAAGACTATTCGAGGGTTAAAATATTTTAGATGACTATTTGTATACCTTTTAATTAAGTAATAAGACCTTATTTAGGAATTTACAATCAGAAATAAGCACTTTAAGATCTTTTTTCATAAAAAAACTTTTCTTAAGATGCACTTATAGATCTACAAAGCTCAAGAAGATAAATTTCTCACATGAGAAGTTGAATGAGAAGATACATGGGACAAAATTCAATTAGGGGATGTTTATAAGGTATATTCACTCCTATTTTATGGAATTTTTTTGTCAATCAAGGTCCTATACTCTATGAACAATCATTAATAATGTAGGGACCTAAAAATTACCTTGACTAGAATAAAAATTTTAATGACAATAAATGAACTCTAATGAAATCTAGTGAAATATAAATATATTTAAATCACCATATACAATCCTCATGAATACCTTTTAGATTAATTGTCTTGGCACATATGGAGTAAAATCACAGTCAAGTGGTTTAGAAAATTCCTTTTTATGCCTAATTTCATAGTTTTGGATGTGTAGAAGATTTTTGACTAGTTATAGAGGCATATCAAGATAGGTAGAGGTATAATATCCCTCAAACATTCATAAAAAAAAATTTAGGCTGATAGTACATGTTACAAGCAACTAAACCACACCAAGGTGAAGACTTTCTTTATTTACATTGAGAGGTTGAAGTAGCAAACCTTGTTAAGATCATAAATGACTTCAAGACACTTCATGGAATCCTATTAGACATATAATTACATATTTATAAGGATATATATGTTGTATATAATCTCATTTAAATGACTATAGGTAGTTTTTAGGGTTTACTCAGATAATCTACTAATCAGGTTGTTGATAACATTCAAGGAATCATGAAATCTCTATTAACTTTCCATGCTAACCACAAGTCAAAAATGCTCTTAGAGACTCCTAATAAATCCTAAAACATATAAAACCTTAGTTTTTAAATAATGGAACATAGATAAGGTCTCAATATATTTCACAAGTCTACATGGAGCTTCTATAGCATGAACACTTGTATCCCTATCCAAATATCTTTCTAGTAGGTTGTGAATATTCTTTTAAATATGGTTTATAATATTAAATTGAGATGGTATGATATTATACAAGACCTACATGGAGTTGAAAATGTTTTTTTGAAAATATTCAAGCTGAGAAATATACCATGTATGAGTGATAGACTTGTTTTCATTGCATGATTTTGAATCCAATAAACTTTGACATGTAAGTTTTAAGTTATAATGATAGAGATCAAGTGTTGAAAGGTTTACGACTTAATTCTCACTCTCAACAGGATGAAATATGCATTTCAAGAACTAATAATGGTGTGGAAAGATGTCAAGGAGAACTAGTAGGTCATGTGTCAAGATAAGAACTTGTAACTCCTCCAACCAAGAAAGAGAAGTTTCAAGTGAAAACTATGAGTCACAGGAGGTGAAGAGTTGATTATATGCCTCCTCTCATGAGTAAATCATCAATAAAAGCCAACACATGGTGAGGATTAATAATATGACTATTTCTTCACCTTCTCTTGGAATTGTAACTAGTTTCATGATAGATGATAGTTATGATGGACTTATTACACGTCTATTGTCTCTCTTTATTCTTAATTATTATATAAATACTCTTGAAAAGGAAATTTTAGATGATCCCCCACAAGATCATGTAAAATCCTTACTCCTTTTGCATGCCATTGAATCAATGAAGACTAGATTTTACCTTCTACTAATATGTTTATTGTAAACTCCTCGATGATTGATCTAATCATGTCGTGATTAATTTATTGATTCATTTTTGTCTCATTCATATTACCTATGTAGTTTTTTAAAAATATTTTACAGGTTTAACTAATGTTATACTAGCTTTTTTGTATTTTATAAAAGTGTAAAATAAACTATCCCTCCTCATCTTACTTGAATCAATAAACTTTCTAAAAATTACTTATGTAATATGAAAATATAAATATTTATGTATCTATAGTTCATTCCCATGGTCTATTGTGCACCTTAAAATGAGTGGAAAAGATCAAACCATTTTGTGCATCACCCATTTTAATTTAGTGTTAAGTATTTCTATCTCTTTTCCTTGTAGTTGAGTAGGTGTAGTCTTAGTCCTAGGTGTAGCATCAAGGGAGCCATCCCTCTCTAGAGGTTATCTTTAGTTATAATCCACCCAAATCCTTAAGGAGTTCCCATTGTATTAATCGAGTGAGGAAACCTAAAACACCTCCTCAAAGGGTGAAACTCAAAGTGAAAACATTTATTCATGTGTATAGTTTCAGGAAGAACATGAAGAGACTAACCGAAACTTTTTATCCCATATTATATCAATCAACCTATAGGAATAATATGCCTAGGATATTTGATCCTATCAATAAAACTATTCCAAAGATGGGTATTTACTGGTTATACCCTAAATTCATAGTAATCAAAATTGAAGACACAAAGGCATGTCCTTTATACCTACCAAGGATATTTCCTAACAAGGTAGTTGAATAAGATATTATTTCCCAACTAGTAGATAGTGTAGGTACTGATTTAAGAAAGTCTAAGAAAGTAATCATTTATCTAACTCCTCTTAATATTGGAAGGATGCAATATATGAGTTGGGAACATCTCCAATTCATTGGAAATATTAGAACACATTATGGGTTCAAACTATCACTTTTCAAACATTGGGACCCTAGAAAGAACATAAGGGAACACAAAATAATATATGAAATAAAAGTGAGGATCAACTATGAACACTAGCCTTATGACCATGACAACATATATATGAATTTTAAAGATGATTTTAAAGTAGATAAAAGGATGCATAGGGCCAAATTATCTATGATTGTGTAAAAAATATCTATTATAATACCACCATCATCAAGGAGGATGCTAAGAGGATTACGAAATAAGAATGGGTTTCCAAACCTATTCATGGAGCTCTACTTAGGTAAAAGATGAAATATAGGAAAAAGATGGACCATCCATATAGAATTACATTAAAGAGGGATCTTCAACTCCTCTAAGCTCCCCAGTACACATAATTTTTGTTAATTCTTCATAACACATTAAGGAGGGACATAAATGCATAACTAAAGAGTGGCAACTTGTAAGTCCCAGAGCATCATCTAGACTTTTCTCCATGCTTCTTTTGACTCTATTAAGAATATTACAACAAGTAAGTCTTCTTTCCTTTCTCTCTCAATTTCATGTTGCTTGTCCTCCTCTATCTCCACGATAAATAATTCCCTAATCCTCTAGGTATTCATATTGATCATCACCTACCATGACCCTCACACCATCATTGATAGTGCCTTAGTCCACTAGATTTCCATCTCTACCACCTATCATTCCTTTAGTGGTCTCAACTATTCCATCTCCATCACCATCAACTACCACCAAAGTCCCTCCATCTCCCATCCCACCTTCAATTAATCCAACCTCTATTTTTACAAAACCAATATTGATATATACAAGAAAGGCTAAGAACCCTCCAATTTCACCTCAAAAACTAGATGTAGGGGACAATAAAGTAGTTTTTACCATGTAAAGTAAAATGAGAAGAAAAGGTGTTTTGGAGTAAAAACTTATGAATATTTATGATAACAAGGAGGAAAATAAAATATGGGGTGATAAATAAGAGTGAATATTATTATAGGATTAGTTTTCACCCTTGGAGAGGGTTGTTCAGACTCTCTCCAACTAAGCTATAATATTGGGACAAAATTAGGATGTGGGTAACCTATGTTGGGGTTGATCCTCTAGAGTAGTATATATTACTCTTTCATGTTCACCTAAACTAATTATAATCCTAATGATTCATGAGAAAATGGTTATAAAGATGGTAAGGGCTCCTAAGAAAGCTAAAAGGGAGATATACGAAAGTTAAATAAAAACTCACATAAGCCCGAACATGCACTAGATCAACAAAAGATAACTATAGATTACTCAATCTCACAATCTCAATAGTTTCATTAATATTTCATATAAAAGGTTCTAAATGAAATACTATATTAGACCTATAAGTTAGTTTGAAAACACCTTCAAATAGGAAAGTAGAAGGACATCAGACTAGGAAGAATTTCCTTCAAAAATTTACCATATATAAGCATACTAAGCACTGATTAAAGATAAGATATAGGCAAAGAGTTGATATTATTACTTTAAAATGTAGTTCTTACAATATTTTGATATGGTTTAACAATATCAAATGAGAACAGTTTTACAAGAGTCTCGATGAGTATCCTTGTTTCAGAAAAGAAAATGCTAAATTCTAAAAGTTGAGAACTCATTCAATGGGAATGAGACCAAGATATATAAGAGAAGAAATAGGGAAAGAAAGGATGCGGGAGAAAAATATCAGAAAAAAAACTTTGTCCTGAGTCATTAATTAAACCTATGTTTCCACCTTACTACTTAGCCAATGAAAACCTTGCACTTTTTTTATCAATCAAGACATTTCCTATTGCTTGTTGAGTGAGAAAGTCTCCAAATGTTCCAAACATCCATTTAATGCTCCTAGATATAGTTCCCAACACTAGACCTTTTCCTTCATCCTTTACACCATCTCTCACTTGAGGAAAAAATCTCATACTCATGGATCTGACCAAATCATGGATTTGTGCTTTTTAGGTGGCTACTTATCGAGACTATGTCTATGATGAATGAATAAAACCCTTTACAATAGTCACCTATATACTCCACTTTTATATATGGATTATAGTTCTATCCTATAGATGGAAAACCAATCTAAGGTCATTGGTTTTCCTATCGTTGTTTATACTTTTCTCAATGCTTGGTCCCATTTAGCCATCAACTTGCCAACATATGATCTATATTAGGTCTAAAAGACCAAATCTATCTTTGTAGAACCTTACTAGAAATGCATGGTCCCTATTAAGTCCTATGTTCCAATTCAAGTTTTATTTGATCTTAGTTCTATATATTTCCACTATCTCAAGTTGATTTATTTGCTTTGCCCAAGTCAAGCTAGTCTATTAACCCTAGTCAAAAATATCCTAGCTCGATCCTTTTCTATTAGTTATTGAATATAAATAAAATCATTGACCCTTTTGAATAATATCACTCTGTTGAATTGATATATATGATCAAATAAGGACCATTGATCTTACTAGGACCCAGTGTTTGAAACCTAATGACTAGTTCATGATTTTAAACTTGACAATCTGTAGGATGTCATTTGACATTCACACAACCATCATATTTAAGATGAAAAAAATATTTTTTTTTCATGTTTAAACTTGACATTAGCATGAACATCTTAATGCATAGATCTAAATTTAGAACCTTCTAACTTGAATTAGAAATCTTATGTGAGTCTAAAAAATTCTAAAGATGTTCTTAACATGTATATCTACATTTGTACTTGATTCTTTGGTTGTATGAGGATTATTGAGCAAGCTATTAAATGCACAAGTTGTCTAGTTTACTCAGATCTCTATGACATCATGATGATGGTCGAGCTCATTTGGCTAAGTATGAAAACTTAGAAAAAGCCAATTAAAGAGCCAAATGTTGGAAATATTGTCATTGATGTCAAAGGTTTAGCATTATTGGTGATAAAGGCCCCATTGCATTTAATGTTGTTTTTAATAAATATATCTTGGATAATATGAGTTAATATTTATTTAATATTAATGAATATATTTTTGGTTGCATATGAGACAAAAGAAGGGCCCATGGAGAAGTCAAAGAGCCATGGTGTAAAGACAAATGAAGTATGGGATGCATTTTCCCATGAAGAGTCATCTTGGGGAATTCTAAGAGTCACCAAGTGAAGACAAAAGAGGAAGGGCACAATTTCTCATGAAGGGACACTTTAAGGAATATGAAAAGTCACCAAGATGAGGACAAAAGTGGGAAGGATGTTTTTGGTCATGAAGGGTCACCACATGAATTTTCAAAGGCTTGAATATGAAGGGTCATCTAAGATTTGTGCCATTTTCCATGAGGATTAAAGGGTCACAAAGGTGAAAAGCCAAAGGTCATTTGGAAAGCTATAAATAAAGGCTTGAGAAGCCATTTGTAAATATGGAAGATAGAGGTTGATTTGATATTGTAATATCTATCTTAGAAGAGAAATTGTGAGGGATGAATATGATTTGTATTTGTTATATCTAGCTTAGAAGAACAAAGGTGAGAGAGAGGAAAGAGATGTTGTATTGATCTATCATTTGTTGAGATAACAACATTGAGAGATAGGTGTGTGGTATACACAAAGGGGTTGGTGCTCCTGTGGGTTGGTGCTCATGAATTATTGTTGGGTTGGTGCTCGATAAAGGGGTTGGTAATCTTGTGGGTTGGTACTCATGAATTATTGTTGGGTTGTTGCTCAGCAAAGGGGTTGGTGCTCCTATGGGTTAGTGCTCACGAATAGTAGCTGGGTTGGTGCTTGACAAAGGGGTGTGGTGCTCCTGTGGGTTGGTGCTCATGAATAGTAGTTGGGGTGGTGCTCGGCAAAGGTGTATGGTGCTCTTGCAAGATTGGCTTGTGAATATGGTTTGGGTTTGTGCTCATTCATATACTTGAGATTGTTCTTTATGGTTTTTCCCACATTAGATTTCGACATTATATGTGGTGTCTCTCTTTATCTTGTGTGGTGTTTATTGTTTGATTTTTATTGCATATCTTGAATGTTTGATTAAGAAAAATTTGGTTAAAGGAAATTTTTATAAAATATATGATATACTGATTCACCCCCCTTCTTAGTATATCCCATGCTTAACAATTGGTATCAGATCAGGTTCCTTTTTGAAAATTTTTAGATCTTGAAGGTAGATCAAGAAAGCATGATGGATGGGTCACAGGAAGGATTTTATATAAATAAGGCACCTTTGTTTGATGCGATGAATTATGATTTTTGGGGCATGAGAATGAAGGTTTATTTGATGGCCCTTAGATTCGACATATGGAAAGTAGTGGTGGAGGAATATGAAGAGCCATAGACATTTGCAATAACTCCAGTAGAAAAGAAGGTAAGTGAATGTAATGCTAAAGATTTAAATGTTATTTTATGTGGTTTATGTGAATCTAAATTTGTTAAAGTTATGCAATGTAAATCTTCTCATGAAACTTAGGTAAAACTTGAGAATATTTACAAAGGTGATGGAAAGGTTCATCAAGCTAAGTTACAGACTTTTAGAAGGTAGTTTGAAAGTTTAAATATGGAAGAAGAAGAAGATATAACAAGTTATCTTTTATGAGTTGATCAAATCATAAATCAGATTCAAGGTCTTAGAGAAACATTGGATGAGTCAATGGTGGTGCAAAAGGTTTTGAGATCTCTACTAATGAGATATGATGCAAAGGTTTTAGAAATTGAGAAGATGAAGAATTTAGCCAAGCTAAAGATGGATGAGCTTCATGGTATTCTCATGGCATATGAGATGCGGACAGAATAAGATAAACCCTCAAAGAGAGAAGTGGCTTTCAAGACATCCAAGAAGGAGAAATCTAAGATTCAAGAATCAAGTGATAGTTTCAGTGATGATGAAGATGACAATGGAGCACTTTTCATTCACAAGTTGAAAAGAGGAACAGGTAAATATCAAGGAAAATTACCCTTTAAATGTTTTAATTGTGGAAATATTAAACATTTTTCAGCTAGATGCCCAGATAAGGTTAATGATAATGAATAATAAAATCCTACATACAAGAAGAATTTCAAAGGTAAATCTAAGAAGGGATTCGAGAAGAAGAGCCTGTATTCTAAGGATCCTAGCTCAGGTGAAGATAGTGGAGTTAGTGATTCAGAAGAAGAAGAGATTCTATTCATGGCCATAGATGAAGGTGATCAAGAAGAAGAAGAGGAGGAAGTTGAAGTGAATATGGAAGGAGAGATCATTTGTGCCTTAGAAGAGTTAGAAGTTATTCAGAAGAAGAATAGAAGATTAAAGTGCTAGATCAAGAAAAATGAACAGGAGTAAAAGGAAATGATTGAAGATCTACAAACACACTTTGAAGAAGCCAAGAAGAATGAAGAAGATCTCATAGCACAGTTGGAAATAGCAAGAAAAGAATGTCAAAGGTATGTTATTGAAATTTCCTCTTTAAAAGAAGATATTAAGAAAGCAGTTAGTGATAAAGTAGTCAGTGATTCAAAATTTTAAGATAGCACTAACATGCTGAATAAGATACTGGAAAGTCAAAAAGCATATTCAAATAAGACAGGGATCAATTTTGAAAATAAAAAGAGCTATTGTAAAGATCTTACACAAGAGGAAACAAAAAGGGGAGAAGTGAAGAATATAGAGGACATTCCAAATAGAGAAGGCTGGAGAGAACAAAGCTATAAAAGACAATCAGGTCAGAGATATATAGACGGGTCTTATTTTTATGGCTATTTTTTTATCGTAATGGATATGGTCACAAGAAATTAGAATGTAGAAAAAGAGATAACAATTTAAAAAATAAGGAGAAGGAAAGTCAAGTAGAGTAAAGCAGAAGCCACAACTCTTTTGCTCCTATATCAAGCTTTGATGAAGAGACCATAGTACGCTACAAGTGTAATAACTTTAGACACATAGCCCAGTATTGTAGAAGCATGTTCAATTCAGTAAAAAAGGATCAAAGTTTTAAATCACCATTCATCAAGAAGAAGGTTCAGACATGTTCATGGTAGAAGAAATAACATGAAGATTCTATGATGGTTCAGATGGCCCTGCATGTAAGAGGTCAAGATTAGCCATGGTTAATTGATAGCAGATGTTTGAGGCGTATGACAGGTGATAAAAGTAAGTTCATATATCTAAATAATATCAATGGTGGTATAGTGAGATTTAGAGACAAAACCACTGCTAGGATAGCCAGAAAAGGTACTTTGAGTTTGGATTATAGTAAAACTAAGACCAAGAATGTTTTATGTGTAAAAGGTCTTAAGCATAATTTGTTGAGTGTTAGTCAAATATGTGATCAAGGATATACATTAAAGTTTCATAAAGAAGGTTGTGAGATTAGAAGAAAATATTCAAATGAGTTGATTGTAGATGCTAAAAGGATAGGGAACAATGTGTATGTATTGTTAGATATCTTCTCAAAGGCACGATCAAAGGATACATTCAAAGATCAGCGAGAGGAGTTGGGAGTAATTTCTATTACTTCCTGCCATTGATGTTTAGCATCAAGTGAGGGGGAACTAAGTGTTAGCTCTAGGTATGCCCTTTGCCATTATGTCAAAGGGGGAGAATAACAGGTACAATTAAAGGTGCAAAAATAGGTATAGGGAATAGGTATAGGTTGCTATAGTAAGGGGGAGTTACTGTATGTTTTTAGATGACAGTATGTGTAGGTGACAGGATGTGGCAGTTTCAAGATTGAGGTTGACATCAATGACAAAGGGGGAGATTGTTGGAAATATTGTCATTGATGTCAAAGGTTTAGCATTATTGATGGTAAATGCCCCATTGCATTTAATGTTGTTTGTAATAAATATATCTTGGCTAATATGAGTTAATATTTATTTAATATTAACGAATATATTTTTGGTTGCATATGAGACAAAATAAGGGCCCATGGAGAAGTCAAAGAGCCATGGTGTAAAGACAAAAGAAGGATGGGATGCATTTTCCCATGAAGAGTCATCTTGGGGAATTCCAAGAGTCACCAAGTGAAGACAAAAGAGGAAGGGAAAAATTTCTCATGAAGGGACACTTTAAGGAATATGAAAAGTCACCAAGATGAGGACAACAGTGGAAGGACATTTTTGGTCATGAAGGGTCACCACATGACTTTTCAAAGGCTTGAATATGAAGGGTCATCCAAGATTGGCACCATTTTCCATGAGGATTGAAGGGTCACAAAGGGGGAAGGCCAAAGGTCATTTGGAAAGCTATAAATAAAGGCTTGAGAAGCTATTTGTAAATATGGAAGATAGAGGTTGATTTGATATTGTAATATCTAGATTAGAAGAGAAATTGTGAGAGATGAATATGATTTGTATTTGTTATATCTATCTTAGAAGAGCAAAGGTGAGAGAGAGGAAAGAGATGTTGTATTTATCTATCATTTGTTGACATAACAACATTGAGAGATAGGTGTGTGGTATACACAAAGGGGTTGGTGCTCCTGTGGGTTGGTGCTCATGAATTATTGTTGGATTGGTGCTCAGCAAAGAGGTTGGTGCTCTTGTGGGTTGGTGCTCACAAATTATTACTAGGTTGGTGCTCGGCAAAGGGGTTGGTGATCCTATGGGTTGGTTCTCATGAATAGTAGTTGGGTTGGTGCTCGGCAAAGGGGTGTGGTGCTCTTGTGTGTTGGTGCTCATGAATAGTAGCTAGGGTGGTGCTTGGGAAAGGGGTATGGCGCTCCTACTATCTTGGCTTGTGAATATTGTTTAGGTTTGTGCTCATTCATACACTTGAGATTATTCTCTGTGCATTTTCCCATATTGGGTTTCCATGTTATATTTGGTGTCTCTCTCTATCTTGTGTGGTGTTTATTGTTTGTGTTTTATTGCATATCTTGAATGTTTGATTAAGAAAAATTTGGTTAAAGGAAAGTTTTATAAGATATATGATATACTGATTCACCCCCCCTCTCAGTATATCCTGTGCTTAAAACCAAATTTGCACATGTATACTCCATTTATGCTTTGATAGAGGATTTGGAACTCAGTGCATAAAAACTAGTGACCAAGATGAATAAACCTATGTTACCACTTTCCCTTAAAACTATCGTACATGGAATATATGTCTTTCTCAAGATGCTCACTTGGTTCTATTTGAACTTATTTGAAAATGGCTATGGAAAAATAATGAAATTTTGCTAAGGGACCAACATTAGATCTCCATAACCTTTGATGCACTTTGGTAGAGGACCTGAAACTTGGAACATATAAACTTGGAATAAATGTGAATAAACTCATATGACCAATTTTACTTGACTCATCCACATGTGGCAATGTTGATGTCACCAAAGTGCCTACTCAAAAATTATATTACTCAACTTGAGTGTCTCAATGAATGTAATGAAGAGCCAAATGGATCCCATGTACTTCTAATCCATTACAAGCTTTCTTGGTATCCCATGGGGATATGCAAATCTATTCATATCCTTATCAAATGGAAATTTACACTTTAAGTGAACCTAAAGTGTCTTAAAAGCCTTATGTACAAATTGAGATCTTGGACTCCTTCCATTCAAAACCTTATCTTTAGGATTTGTGTATCAGACAAAAAGTCTAAGAGAATTTTAACTTCAAGGAAAATATTGAGGAAAAATTTTCTTGAAATAATTATGGCCTTAGAATTGTCCTTCAACCTTTTTAAAATAACCCTTCGAAGCTTTTGCCTTGGACCCTTTGGCAAAGAAAAGTACCCTTTATAAAAAGTTTTTAGGACACTTTTCTTCCAAAAGTTCCATTCGAGACTTTTTCTTTGGACCAATTTTACTATATAAATTCCCTTCAAAAAAAAATTTAAACATTTTTTCAAAATAATTATGCCTTTGGGAAAATTTTACAGATAATTTTCCTAAAGGGAATCTGATACTTAGCTTGAGAAATATATTTCAAGATTTTTGAATTAACCACTTTAAATAAAAAAAGACCCTTTGGTATTTTTGTTTAGTACACTTTTCAATATAATTATCCTTTGGGCTTTATTTTAGATAAAGTGTTCAAAACAATTCTTAACACTTAGCCCAAAAGACTCGTAACAAATCTCCTGAAAGAAATAACACTTAGCCAAATAAAAAGGTTAGAAAGAATTTGAACCTAGAAAAAGGAAAGCCTAAAATATTTAATAAGGATTTACTCAAAAAGGTTTGACACTTAGATTTTCTTCTTAGGCTCCTTTTAACTTATAGTTAAACTATATTTTGATCTTTGAAGGCTGAGACATTATGAAAATATCTTCGGATACCATCTCTTTGTAACTATAGACCTATCCATTTGAAATTGGAAAGATATACTTTCCCTATGGTCCATTAAATTCATCCCAAAATCCTATCCATATTTGATCTTCAAGAAACTACACTGCATTAAAAAAAATTAGTATGTGGGTTAAAAAATTGGCCAACATATTTGTCAACTAATAGGGAAGCATGCCTACTATGATTTTAGAACCTAGACCATTTTCCTTATCTATTCCATTGGATATATAGTCATTAGACTTTTAAACTAATTTGAAACTCTCTTAAAGCAACAAGGTTCAAAAGAAATAAAATAAAACAAAATGCTCGAGGCACTCTAATAAAGGAAATAATAGAACAAGTAAGAAATATACACAAGACACTTAGAATAAAGCATAAATATACTATACTATGTATAATATGTTATAATGGATGTAATTATATTCAATAATATGTATTTAAATTAATGTCATTAATTAATATGGGTAATACATCTCCATCTAGTTGGGCAAACTGAAAAGCATTGTGTTCCTTACATTTATAGATCAAATAAGGACCACTCCACAAGCTATCAAACTTGGTGTGGTTTCCTAGTTTGGTATTATTTGTGACTTATTTGAGGAATAAGTCCCATTCCTTCAATCTCCTTGTTGTATCTCTTTTTTGAAAGTCATTTTTGACTTGAGCTTGATGTGATTCCAAATTTTTCATAGCAAGGTCCCTAGTTTCTTCTAGCTCCATGAGTTCTCTCATCCTAACATTCATGGGCTCATCCTCCATCAAATCAAGTTGATTGGATAATTCTAATTCAATTATCTCAATGGAGATAGGCAATTTGGATTTCCTTCCATACATAAGAACATATGGAGAATTACCAATGGTAGTGTTGGGGTTCTAGATTTCAACCTAGTTGAGCAAAGGGATTGTTCAAATCCTATGCTCATATCTAGACCAACATAGGACTGATCCTAGGATGTGGGTATCCTAAAATTGGATCAAACCTCTAGATAAGGCTGAATTTTATATGGATATATCACTTCACTAAACCTAAACTAGCAATTTCTTGGAAAGGGAGCGAGAATTGACAAAACTTATAAAAGCATGTGAAAATTAGTGATGAACCAATGATTTGATCACTCCAAATCACAAAAAACACACTATGAGACACTTTTTATACCAAATGACATCAATCTCACATAAATATTTTTGAATAAAGCATTGATTAGTTATCAAAATAGTAAGAGAGGGAAAATATCCACTTTCAAGCTAGATAATAAATGGTAAATTACACTTATAATGACCTGTGAGAACTATTAAACAATTCTTGAAGGTGAGAATAACTCTATACATAAGTAAGGAATATAAATTAACTTAATTATAGTGCATGAATTCATAGAACACACTTCAATTTGGCTTTTAAAATGATGGAATTTAGTCTTTATTTCATCAAAGAGGTGTTATAATACAAATTTTGGTAGAGTTTGGTCATATCAAAAAGAGGGATAGATGATCCATTTTAAGGATTAAGAAGCCTACATTTATATAAAAAAAAGGAGAGAGAGGGAATTGTACTTTGGAAAAGGACGAACTACTTCTGATGGATTAACACCAATTTGAGGATGCTAATGAGTCAAGATCTTATCAAGAAGGCACAATTTCAAAGGGATTTGCAATATAATTTAATGCTCCATGATCCTTATGTAATTGCCAAGTATTTTATTGGAACTCCAATATATTATATAATGATTTGCTAACAAGGATCACATCTTGGAATTAACAAAATAAGTGCCACATCTACATTAGGTGGCTATCTGAACATAAAAATATGAAACATGATGAGGTGAGACATAAGTCCACTACATGTAAAAACCAATCTTAGACCATTAATTTTAACACATTAACTAGTCTATCCTTGCCTTCTATATTAGACCCAAAGGATCTATTTCACTTATGTGGAGATTTGATGATGATGCTTGGTTTCTGAACTATGGCCCTAGTTTAACTCTAGTTCACCTTCAAGCTTAATTATTCTACATTTGCTTTACTTAGGTCCAAAATAACCTTTTTAACTTTTGTCAAAAATATCCTAATCTCATTCTCACTTACTAGTTGTCAATTGCTAACTCAAACTATCTACATCATGCTCAACTATCTTTATGCTCATTAGTTTTATAGATCCTTTTGACTTATTAACTCCAACTCACTTTGTTGATCCATCTGTGCATGGATGCCTATGAGCCTTCAATTTTATACCAACTAAATGTGCTCATGCCACTTGTCCTCTACTCATTAGCTATTTGGATTCATTGATCAATTTGACTCATGCATGCCATCTGATCAAGATGTACGAGTTCACACATAGTATTGATCTCCTTGGTCCCACTTTCTTATTAGTTATTTAATTTTGTTAGATCATGGCTTGATCATCTCACATCATTATATTATGTCCAACTTGTAGATCTTTAAAGTCTTTAACTTGGGGACCTTCTAACTTGGCTGACTTAGCCTAGATCCTTAGGTCTTATGTGTCAATATGAAGGTTCTCATAGACCATTAGATCTCAACCAAATTCAAACCTTTTAAGAACCTTTTAAACCAAAATGGTTACTTACCTTGACTAAGATTGACATTCATGTAAACATCATTTGACGTCCATGTAGACATATTTAATGTCTTACAAACCATCAATTTTAATAATCAATGAATTTTTGCCTAAGTTTAAACTTGAATTTTGCATGAATGTCTTCATCTATTGGGTCAACTTTGAAGGTTTGCATATCAAAGCAAAAAAATCATAGAGGCATGAAACTTGTAGGGGATGATCCAGGTACTAAGAGCAACATGTCTACGTGAGCCAAGGGATTGTGAGGATTTTTAAACATACTTATCAAATGTGTAAAAAAGTTTATTAGTTAATTTTTGATTGATGTCTTGATGACTCTTTAGATCCTATAATTGTTATTTTGAGCTTTTGCTTGATATTTGGAAGCTTGAATGAACTTTTGAAACATAAGAAAACTTGTCCATAACCTAAACTATAAGATTACCTATTTAAACTTATTTGGATCTTCCACTTAATTTTTAGACCCTTATCTCAATAAAGAAAATTACTCAGTCCTTGAAATATTTATATGTAGGCAAAAAATGGCCAACATCTTTGGCAACTTAACTAGGAAGCATGATTTCTATGCTTGAACTCAAACTATTTACATAAATTTTGAGTCATAATAGATACATAAACCATTTACATTGAATGTGAGGTAGCCTCTCAATTTTCAAATATAATCAATTTAACTAAAATAGAGAAGAAAACAAAATAACGAAGGTAAACTAACCTAATAAAGCAAAAGTGAAAAAAAACTCTAAATGATTGTGGAAGAAATCATCACTTATTTAGAACAAAATAGAAAGGAAACTAACTAATGTGTTAGAAAACACTTGGAGACAGAAAGGGAAAAAATAACTATATAAAGGGGACTTAGCTTTTCTTAATAACATTTTTTGAGATGTGTCCCATTAACTAGGATAACAAGTTATTCACCATTCATCCTTATCAGTTGAAAAGTGTTGTGGGGTTTACAACTAGAAACTGTATATGGTCCACTCCAGAGAGAATCAATTTTTTTGTGTTTTCCTAGCTTGGCTCTATCCTCATCCTACTTGAGGACCAAATCTCTTTCTTGGAAACTTCTTGAAGAAGTTCTTTTGTCAAAATATCTCTTTTCCATTGCTTGATGAACCTCCATAACCAACATGGCCTAATTCCTTGTCTCCTCTAGCTCCACGAGCTCAACATATCTTCTTTCTATTATCTCAGTCTACAAAAGCTCAAGCTAATGTATTAATTCCATAGTAGTGAATTTGAGAGAAATAAGTATTCTTTATTCATAATCATATATCAATTTTTACAAAGAATTATAAATTGATCTTTTATAGGTAATCCTATCAGACCATAGAGATGACTTCAACTTGAGATGTCATGATCTTTTATTGTATTCTATAGTCCTCCTAATGATCTTCAACAAACTCTTATTGGTATACTTATCAAGACCATTACCTTATGGATAATAGTTGGATAAGGTACTAAGAAAAATACTATGTTAAACTACCCATTGGATGATCTTACATCCCACAAAATCCATAGCATGATCATAAATTATAGTTGAAGGGACCCAAAATTTGGTAAGTAAACCTTCATAAAAGTCTAAAACATTGGTTTCATTGGCTTATTTTAATGCTACTACCTCTATCTATCTGATAAAATAATCTATGGAAATTAAGATCCACTTATGTCTCAAGCTTGATGGGGGGTTGATAATACCAATAAATTCCAATCCCCATTAGATAAAGGGTTGATTAATTAAAATTGGTTGGAGAGGTAAGGCTACAAGTCTCACTTTTCCAGCAAACATGGCACTCTTCTACATTTCTTGATCTATGCATGGCAATCACCAAATAAACTTGGCTATTAATACCCACCTCTCATGATATTATGAGATATAATCTTGGTTGATTAATGTCCTCCACCATGTCCATTAAGGAATTGCTCAAGTAACTTCTACGTTTAACCTAGTCTTATGTATCTTAGCAATATACCATTGATATCTTTTTTAAATAATACATTATCAATAAGAAAAACATGAATTGACTATAATTTTAAATATCTCCTCTTTGAAGGAGTGAGATTAGAAGGATAAATACCATCTTATAGATATTTACCATTTCTTGGAACTATCTAGAAGTTGAGGCCTAATCACTTACAAGTTATTGATCATTTAACACCATAACCTATTCATTAGACTCCTACAAGTCTTGGGATATATATTCACAAAGTCCTTTGATTATAACTAGCTTTATTACTTTGATCTCAATGTCATATTCCATGACCTTGGTTATCCAACTAGCTATTTTGACACTTATATATTTGTTTAGAAGAAATTATTTGACACTTAAATGTGCTACCATCAAATTTTATTATTATTGGATAGCAAATACCTAAATTTTTTAAGATACCTTATAACTTAAATAATGTGCTTCTCAAAAAAACAATACCTTGTTTCATATTCTTCTAAGATTTGACTAAAAAAGGTTTTTGGTTGCTCTAAAGTCATTTATTATACTACATGAGAATACCTACTATTGTTTCAAGTTTAGCATAGCTATATAAGAATAAATATTTTGTAAAATTAGGGTTCAAGAGTGTAGGAACATTGCTACAACTCTCTTTCTTTCTTCAAAAAAATTCACTCCTATAGACCAAATAAAATTATGACCTTTCTTTAACATGGTTGTAAGTGGCCTAGATAAAGTAACAAAATTTAAAATGTATCTCATGAATTTAATCTTTCTTAAAAATATTTACAAGGATTTCTTATGCTTAGGTAATGATAGTGCAATAATTTATTATATCTTATTAGGGTTTATGCTTGTACCTTTCTTTGAAATGACATGTCCAAGAAGCCTACCTTCATAAATAGAGAAAACACACTTTTTTGGGTTCAAAGATACTCCAAATTCTCTTCACCTTTCAAACACCTATCTTAGATGTATCATATTGTCATTTGTGTTGTTATAGAATACCATTATGTCACCTAGATAAATAAGAATAAACTTATTGAGGAGACCATGAAATGCCATGTCCATAGCTTTCTAAAAAGTCATTATAGCATTAGATAAACCAAAAGTCATCTTTTTGTATGAAAATGTTCTCCACTTTGTGGTGAAGGTGGTTTTGTACTAGTCTTATTCTTTGACCAAATTTTGGTTATATCCACTATAACCATCCAATAAAGAGAACCTTTCTAAATCTACAACAAGTTGTAAAATCTATTCCATTTATGGCAATGAATACTGATATTTTAGAGAGGCCTAGTTCAAGTCATGGAAGTCAACACATAGCCTTATTTCACTATTCTTTTTTCATAGTAGAACAAGGTTTGTTACCCAATTTGAGTACTTAATTATAAATATTATGGATGATTCAATGAGCTTATGTAATTTAGATCTCATTAGAGGTTCAATATTTGGATTGATTAGCCTTTGCCTTTGTCTAATTGGCCTAGTCTCATCTTCTAACTCAATGGTATGTTGAGCTATACTTGGATCAAAACCTTTAAGGTCACTATAATACCATGTAAATACATCTACAAAAATTGAACATAACTTAACAAAATATTCTTTCTCTGAAGATGTGCAAACTTTACCTTGCTTTAAATTTTTGCCAATTGTAATATCTACATTTTTGTAGTGTCCTTCCTTGGTTGATAAATCAAACTTTTGTTTTCTTAATTCATCATATTTTTTTAATATATTTTTCAAGGTGGCTAGTTCTTTAGGTTACTTATTTTTCTTTTAATTGCATAATCTAGTCATCATACTATTGTAAATGTTTGTCTTGGTTCCTTGAGGAGAATTCAACTTCCTCTTATAAGAATCTAACAATTTGGTCATCGTCTTCAAATAATTTCTAATTTTCATGGTTGTATGTGATATAAGGTCTCATAACTACCTTGATGTGTGATTGGATTTTGTCCTTTTTTATATTATGTAGGATACTAAATTATTATCTAATAGTAGCTATCCTGTCTACATGCTTGTTCTAATTTCTTGGTATGGCTTGAATATTTATGGCTTGAAATTCTTAAACTAGGTCCCATACTATATGATTATAATAACTAAGTAGTGTGTTTCTTCATATATTAATTCCCCTTACTTTATGAACTACTAGTTCACTATCTCCAAATACTTGTAAGGAATTAACCTTCATCTTTCTTGCCCATTATAAACCATGCACTAGTTATTCATATTTAGTGACATTATTGGAAAAACCAAACTAAAATTTGAGAGAAGATAAATACATTTAATTATATTAATAAATTAACATCATTCCATCTCTAGTGTCATGTTTTTTCTTAGATCCATCAAAATATAGATGCCACAGTCCATCACTAGGCTGCTCATCTTTCATCAATTTTGGAATTGGTGCATCATTTTCATGAAGACAATATAAACCAAGTCATTTTTATTCAATTAAATTTTAGGTATCATTATCATGTAAATTAATGGCCCATTTATCAAGTAAAATATATGGGACTCCATCTAGAGGTGATTCAGATTCAATCTCACTATTTTCTAACACCTTGTCTGAGATAACACAATTAGTGTTCACCATCCTTGGAATATATGGATCCAAATTAAATATTGAAATAGGATTAGAATTTATTGTTACCTTAGTTCCATAACTAGTTATGAACATTAGATAGGTCCAATAATCTAACAAATATCCTCCAATTTTTGAAGTAAAACCTCTTGACAGACACATGGAAAAATAGGGAGGTATGAACACTACAACTACATCTTGTTGAACCATAACATTAGAGCAAGCATGTAATGTTAAATTTAGGTATTTTATCATGCCTTATATTTTCATTTGTGATCCATCTAATTTCAATACTCCTTTGGTATTTGGTAGATAGACAAGACCAAGTTTATTTGTAATTTTTTTGGGCATGACAATGCTACTAGCTTCACTATCTACCATACAATTATGGACTAAAAAGTCATCTAATATCAAAGAGATATAAAATGGAGAGGTCTTGTTTGAATTTAAATTATTTTTATCCACCTTTGTCATTTTATGTATCTATTGATTAGATTGCTTGATTTGTTGGTTTGAATTAGCCAAGACACCTTCTTATTTCTTAGTTGGTTATTTAGATACCTTGAGATTCAAAAGTTCTTGAATCAACATGTCATTTTTACCAATAATGGAAAGTTAATCCCACTTGATAATAATAACATTTGATTTATTCATTTGATCAATAATGTTAAAATATATTCCACTAACCTTTGGCTATAACTTATGAGCCATTAGTTGTTCTCTAGTTAGGGGCACTTGGGAAACTTTCATTGTCTTTGTGTTCTAAATATTTTGTGCTATAATAATAAAAAAATGATTTTTGACATTCTTTGAAATATAATTAGGAATACTAGAATTATTGCTCACATCCTAATCTTCTTCAATTTCTCTTTTTTTAGTTCTAGTTAGAGCTTCCGCTTGACCTTTTGGGTTGCTAGTTTCACCAACTTAGTTGAATGCAATGTGATCATCCAAATGCCAATTAACATGAATAGCATCAAGCTGACTTAGAGCTTGTTTAGATTCTCTTTGGATTTGCATATTCTTCTCTTTATATTAACCACCTTGAAGAGGGAACTCTTCTTATGTCATCTTTGGCATGGTAAACTCTTGTGATACCAAATCTTGATTCTGAATGTCATTTCGATTGGAAGGCTACCAACCTAGATCTTGCATTAAATTATTCTAGGGAATAATATATTTTGAGTTGGAAGGAACATTGGGGTCAAGAGTTTTGTATGGATTAGTTTGAGTTATATCTCCTTGATTTTGATAAGTTCACCTATTATACTTGAAACCTTGATAAGGTGGTCTTTGGTTATTAAAAGACTGATAGGTACTATGGTTTTGCTATTGATAAGGTCTACCCTGGTACTATTGTCTCTTGACTAAAAAATTTTCATTTCCAAAATATTGTAACATTTTTATCAAATCTCAATCTCACTAGATTGATTAGGAAGAGTTACAACTTGGACTTTTAGAGATGGAATAGGGGCTATAGATGGAATTTGGGGAACTTGATGGGGAGGAACCTATTGTAATTCTAGAGAAAAAGGGAATTGGAGGCCTTAGAGAAATTTTACAAACTTGAATCAAGTTATTCTCTACTCTGATAACAATCTCATAGGTATTTGACAAGTTATTACCACCCATGGATTGTATCATGACACTTCTATAAAAATTAAGGGCCTTAAAGAATTATAAAAATGCATACTATGGGAATGGTCTAACTAATGCAGGGATCCTAATCCATGTATTTTAGAATATGAGGTTAAATTTTGACATGAATTTATGGGGGTAAATTTTTATGGTAGTTAATTATTCAACCAAATATAGATGATCATAATTTTCTTGAAATTTCTTAACTAAACTTGCACCTAACTCATCTCATGTAGAAATGAAGGTCAAAGGAAGATTCATATACCATTACAATGATTTTTCCTTGAAAGAGGCAACAAGTAATATGATAGCCACATTATCTTGAGTAACATTATGAACAAAACATAGATTGGCAATATATTAGATATGCTCAATAGTAGTAGTTTTATCCCATTATCCAAAGATTAAAGGGATACCTTTTAGAGTAGACACAGGAATGTCATAATAATAGGATAAATTTAGGGGACTACACTTGTTAAATGGGACAAATACTTGATTCCTAATAACCATTTGGAAAAAAGGCTTTGGCTTATGGGGATAATAGATTGGACTAAAACAATAGATTGATTAGAAGATAAATATTTCTTTAGAGGATAAGGCCTTGTGCTATTGAATCTTGATCTTTTATAAGAATTAGGAGGCAACTCAATAGATTCAAAACAAGTAACTTTACTTGATGCTCTTGTTGTAACTTTTGGCATGAAATTATTGTTTAAAATATGTTATGAGCTCTAAAACCTAAAGGATATTTAGATTTTGATGATGGTAGATCTCTCCTACTATTGTGAATCTTTATTCAAAATCTTTAAACTTTAATCATACCAAAGAAACTCAAAGTCCAACCAAGCATGCCAAGACTATTGGGGTTATAGATTTCACCCTAGCTAACCAAGGGGGATTTTAGATCCTCTACTCAAATCTAGACCAACATGGGACTAATCCTAGGTTTTGGGTATCATAAAAATGGATCAAACCTCTATAGAAGGTTGGCTTCCTTATGGATCTATCACCTAAACTAGCACCTTCTTGGAAAAGGGAGAAAATTGACAAAAAATATAAAAGCATGTCAAAAGTGGTGATGCAACAATTATTTGATCACTCTAAATCACAAAAAACACACTTTTTAGATCAAATAACATCAATATCACATAAATAATTTAGAATAAGGCATTGATTAGTTATCAAATTAGCAAGAGAGAAAATATACACTTTTAGGCTGGACAATAAACTATTAATTTCACTTATAATGACCTATGAGAATTATTAATAACTTCTTAAAGGTGAGAAAAAACTCTAGACATAAGTAAGGAACATACATTCACTTTACTATAGTGTATGAATTCATAGAACACACTTCAATCTGGATTTAAAAAATGATGGAATTTAGTCTTTATTTCCTCAAAGAGATGTCATAGTACAAATTTTTGTAGTGTCAGTTCATAAAAAAACAAGGGATAAATTATCCATTTTAAGGCTTTAGAAGCCTAAATTTATTGAAAAAAAGGAGAGAGAGGGAAATATGTATTGTAAAAGGACCAATTACTTTTGATGGATTAGCACTAATTCAAGGATGCTATTGAGTTAGGATATTATAAAAAAGGAACAATTTCAGAGGGCTTTGCAAAAGAATTTAATGATCCATTATCCTTATGCAACCACTAGGTCTTTTATTACAACTCTAGGATATCGTTTAATGATCTACTAATAAGGATCATGTCTTAAAATTGGTAAAAAAGTGCCACATCTACATTTGGTGGCCATTTAAACATAAAAATATGAACCATGATGAGGTGAGACATAGGTATAATACATGAAAAACTAATCTTAGACCATTATTTTCACACAGTCACTGGTTTATCCATGACATCTATATTATACCCAAAGGATCTATTTCACCTATATAAAGCTCTGATGTTGATGCTTAGTTTTTAAACCGTGACCTTGGTTTAACTCTGGTTCACCTTCAAGCTTAACTCTTCTAAATTTGCTTTTATTGGGTCCAAAATAACCTCTTTGACTTTCATTGAAAATGTCATGAGTTTGTTCTCACTTATTGGATGTCAATCACCAACTTGGACTATCTACATCCTGTTTAACTATCTTTATGTTCATTGGTTCCATAGATCTTTTTGACTTATTAAATCCAACTCACTCTGTTGATCTATTTATGCATAGATGTCCATGAGTCATTGATTTTTTTTCTAATTGAATGTGCTTGTGCCACTTTTCCTCTACTCATTATCTCCTTAGATTCACTGACCAATTTGACTCATGAATTCCATTTGATCTAGATGTACAAGTTCACACACACCATTGATCTCCTTGGTCCCACTTTCCTATCAGTTATTTCACTCTATCAGAACATGGCTTAATCATCTCATACTATTAAATTATGTCTAACTTGTATATCTTTAAAGGATTTAACCTAGGGACCTTTTGAACTGGTTAACTTAGTGCAGATTATGAGATCTTATGTGTTAGTATGAGGGTTCTCATGGATTGTTAGATCTCAAATAACATCAAACCTTTTAATAACCTTTTAAGCCCAAATGGTTACTTCCCTTGATTAATATTGATGTTCATGAGAATCTCATTTGGCATCTATTTAGATGTATTTGATTTCATGCAAACTATTAATTTTAATAACTAATGAATTTTTGCTTAAGTTTAAACTTGACTTTCACATGAACATCTTCATCTATTGGGTCAACTTTGAAGGCTTGGATCTAAAATAAAAAAAATTTGGAGGCACTAAACTTGCAGGGGATGATCCAGGTACTAAGAGCAACATGTCTACATGACCCAAGGGCTTATGAGGATTTCTAACCATACTTATCAAATATGTAAACAATATGACTAGTCCATTTATAAATGATTTCCTATTAATGGTCTAGATCCTAGACTTATTATTTTGAGATTTTAATTGTTATTTGGAAGTTAAAATAAACTTTTGAAACATAAGAAAACTTGTCCATGACCTGATCTATAAGATTACCTACGTAAACTTATCTGTATCTTTCATTTACTCTATAGACCCTTCTCTCAATCAAGAACATTGCCTAGTCCTTGAAATCTCTATATGTAGGCTGAAAATTGCCAATATGTATTTTTAGGAATCATCCTATCATCCCATAAGGTTGTCTTTAACTTGGTGTGCCATGTTCTTTGGTTCTCTTCCATGGACCTCCTAATGATCCTCAAAAAATTATTATTTGTCGACTCTAATAGTTAATTTCCTTCAGGATAGTAGTTGGTGAGGTTGATGCATAGCTTGAGATCCTACTCACTTGTCTTCATACCATAGAATACCAATCTATTATCATAAATTATGGTGGCTAGGACACCAAACCTAGTTATGAGGATGTCATAGAAATCTAAGACTACACCTTCACTAGCCTACTTCAAAGCAATGAATTCCACACACCTAGTGAAATTGTTAGTTGTAGTGAACACCCATTTATTCCATATGCTTAATGGTGGATTGATCATCCCTATGAATTCTAGCCTCTATTGCATGAAGGATTTCTCCCCCTGAATAGGATTGAGTGGAAGGGCTATTAGTTTTTTCTTTCCTGTAAAGAGGTAACACTTTTGGCATTTTCTAATCCATGCATGAGCATAATTTAAAATATTGGGCTATTAATAAGCAACCCTCATTACCATTGATATGGTGGTTTTAGTTGTAAAATGACATCCTACAATTCCATCATGGAACTGCTCTAAGAGTTTGGTCACATAGTCATCATCTAGGCATCTAAGGGGTACCCCATTGAGGTCCTTTCTAAAAAGAACACCATCAACTAATGAATAAGGTATAGATTTAAGCTTTAAATACCTTAAGTTGGCTCCATCAAAACCTTGGGGGAATTCTCCTATTGATAATAAGTGAGCCATATCTTGAAGATAACTCTCTTGAAATAGAGGTGCACCTACTTTTGAGTTGTCTTGGGTCACCAAAATAACTTCCTTATATTCTAGGATGTCATTCACCATGTGAACACACAAGCCCTTACCCCTAACTAGCTTGGTAACCTTGATCTCTACATCATATTCCATGACCTTTATGATATAGCCTACTCTCTTCTCATTCAAATCCTTGTTAAGGAGGAAATATCTAACTCTAGGGTGAGACATCACAAGATGGATCCTACTGTTGGAGAGCATGGGCCTAAAATTTTTTAGGCTTGTTAAGGCCAAAATAACTTACTTATCAATGAAATTGTACCTCACATCATATCCTTATAGCCCTTGACTAAAAAATGAAATTAGCTACTCCATTACTTCATTATTATTTTGCATTATCATAGTTGGTATGTTGTTAATGTTAGAAAAGGTGTATAAGATGAAGTCCTGGGAGAAATCAAGATTCAAGATGGAGGGTACTTGGGAAATGGCCTACTTGATGACTTCAAAATTTGCCTAAAATTTTTGAGGCTTGTTAAGGCCAAAATAACTTACTATCAATGAAATTGTACCTCACATCATATCCATATAGCCCTTGTCTAAAAAATCAAATTAGCTACTCCATTACTTCATTATTCTTTTGAATTATCATAGTTGGTATGTTGTTAATGTTAGAAAAGGTGTATAAGGTGAAGTTCTGGGAGAAATCAAGATTCAAGATGGAGGGTGCTTGGGAAATGGCCTACTTGATGACTTCAAAATCTGCCTTGCCTTCATCAAACCAAACAAACAGAGATCTTCTTTAGCATGGCAGTGCTAGGCTTGACTAGGTTTCCAAAACTAGGTATGAACCTTCTCATAAATTTGATCTTCCCAAAGAAGCTCTAGATCCCCTTTTTATGATTTGGTAAGGCTAAGGCTAAGATAATACTTACTCTATTAGGGTTAATGGATAATCCCTCCTTTGAAATAACATGACCTTGTATTTTAACTTCATATATAGAGAATAAATATTTTTTGGGATTTAATGAGATCCGTTACTCCGCATCTCTAGAATATCAGTCTCAGATGATCCATGTGCTCACTAGAATTCTTGGAGAATACTATAATGTCATCCAAGTAGACTAACACCATTTTATTTACCAGTCCTTATAAGGCCATGTCCATCACTCTTTAAAATGTTTCCCCAACATTGGATAATCCAAAAAGTATCTTATGATAAGGAAATGTTCCCCACTTGGTGGTGAAGGTAGTCTTTTGCTAGTCCTCTTCTTTCACTAAAAATTGGTTATAAGTTGAATATACATCTAAGAGAGAGAAGAATTATGAACCAAAAACTAATTTTAGGAGTTGTTCCATGGATGATAGAGGGTAATGATCCTTTAAAGACACACTATTAAGATCCCTAGAGTTGACACATAGTTTGATCTCACCACTCTTCTTTTTGACAAGTAATAGATTAGATACCCATGAGGAGTGTTTAATTGGGAAGATGATCTTGAATTAAACAATCTTGGTCAACTCTTTTCTCATGAACTCTTCAATCTTGGGATTTATGGGCCTCTACTTCTACCTGATAGGCTTAGCATTAGCCTCTATCTCTATTATGTGTCAGGATAGATTGGAATCAAAGCCCCTTAGGTCATTATATTTCCAAGAAAATATGATTGTGTATTCCTTATAGAGCTCTATGAAAGCATGAATTTTAGCTTTAGTGCTTACCTTTATAAGCTTGAAGAGATTGTATTCAAAGTTAATAACTCTTTCATAGTTCTCTTCATTATTTGACATCACTGCTTTATCCTTCCTCATATGGTCCCCTTCATGAAGGAATCCTTCTAGGGTGACTAGACCTTTAGGAGTATTATTTACCTTAATTTAACAATATTCTCCCCATATTGGTGTTGTAATTTTTATTGGTTGAGGGAGGATAACTCTACTTATTGTTTTAAGAAACATGAAATATATTTGTCATTTTTAAAGATCTACTAGTGAGCTTCATTATCTAGCAAAGATGGTCTTATTACAAATATAACATGTGGTTTAACCTTGGTTCTTTTTAATTCATTAGGGATGTCAAATTGAGCCCCCATAATTGCTAGACTATCATCATGTTGATCTTGGCCTCTTGACACTGATTAGATCTTGAAAGCCTCAAAGTCCTTAATGAGGTCCCACACTCTACGTTTTTAGGACTTCATTACAGGTTTATTAGTGGCATTATGACCTCTAACCTAGTGTATAACCAATTCACTATCCTTTTAGACTTATGATTGCTTAGTATTTATCTTATTATCCCATTGAAGGCCATGGCTGAGACCCTCATATTCTATTGTATTACAAGAACAACTAGCTATTGAATTAGAACCTATATGAAGAGAAGTACTTATCATTTGAAGGGGATATTAGCATGACACCTGCACCCACCCCGTGCTTGCTCTTGATCTATTAAAGAATAACTTTCATAGACCACTAGGATCTTCTTGAGGCCTCATGAGGAATGGCATAGACTAGATTTATTCATGTAAATAGTAGACACCAAAGTTATTTTCTTCAATACCTATAAGGGGTCCACCAACTAGATGCCATTTTATAGCTCATCTAGGAACATGTTTTGTACCTCTTCTATATGAATGTTTATCTCTTGCCCAATTGTAAATTCATCCTCATTAATGATGGTGAAATTCATGTAGACATTATCTATCTCATAGGGATCTATATGGGATTATGCAATGGGCTCAGTGTTAATTGACACTTTGGCCCCATACCTTCTCCTAAATGCCACATAGGACCAGTCTGATAAAAGATAACCCCTTATATTTATTGTAAACTCTTTGGATAATCATAGTGTAAAGTGAGGAGGAACATCCAAGATCAATACATCTTAAGCCATCGAGACACTATGACAAGCTTTCAAGGTCATACTAAGGCCCCTTATTATACTAGATGGCTTGGGAGAAGAACCATCAAGTTGTAACACCCCTTTGGACTATGAATCATATTTTAGACTAAGCTGATTAACTATGGTCTTTTTCATCACTAAGGTACTAGCCCCATTATCCACTAAATAATTTTACACTAGAGAGTTTCCAATAATTTTTGAAATATATAACTGAGGAAGCTTGGTTTCTTTACTTGATTTCCCTTTATGAGGCCCTTTGGATACATTTATAAGAACTTCAATCACCTTGCTTGGCAACTTATCTGCAACATTGATCTTTGATAGTCTTTCCTGAAGGATGTCTACCTAGCCAAGCATGGAGATCATATCCCATATGGGCACACTCACATTTGACTTTTTCATTTGTTCAAAAATGTTGATAGGTGAACCACCAACCTTTGCTTTTGCTTTGAGAGCCACTATTATTGTTTATTAAACTTATGAGTCTTGTGGTACAAAAAGATTCCCTTAGCTTTGATTATTTAGAGGTACTATAAACTTTAGAGTGATAACAAGTTCAATTGGATTTATTATTAGAGTAATGGTGGTAATATCTTTGAATACTTCTTGGTTATCATCCATGTTCCTTTTTTTAAATCTTGTGTTTGTCACCACTAGAATATAGGCCTAACTAGAACTATCCTATTAGTTGGATGCATAGCACTCTTTTTTTTCACAATTCATCATTGTAGTATTTGAGTTATTTAGTCCTTTATTAGACCCTTAACCTTGTGGAGGCTCCTCTAGCTTGGTCATCATAGGCACCTCTAATTTTTGGGCCATGAGAGATTGGTTGTATCCAAAATTAGTAGCTTAATGCCATTGATCATTAAAGGCTTTGTTAAGGTCAATATTTGGGAAAATATGTTGGCTAAAGGACCAATTCCAAGGCATAGTACCCTCTACTTCTTGAGACACATTATTTTGAATTGGGACCAAGGAGTTGGAAGTATTAGAAACATTCAGATTATAGTTATTTTGCCTATTATATCCATGTTTCCCTTGTCCTTAGTTTTGACCTTGGTCGTAACCTTGGTAGTTCCCCTTATATGGTCTCATATTTTCTTGAAAGGGTTACTGTTGAGGTTAATATGAACTTTGATAAGTCTTGTTGAAATCCTATTACCTTTTGACATTTACTACCTCATTCCCCAAGGACTAAAACATGATTTTGAGCTCTTGAAAGTTCTTCTACTCGAGTGAATGACTAGATCCACTAGTAGAAGCTTTATATTTCTTTTGTGTAGGTATTGTAGAAAATTTTGGTATAGGAAGAATGACATCTAATGGAGGGATAAAAATAAAAGGTGGTCTTATTTTAGGAAATAAGGGCATTGGTGGTCTAGGTGTAGATTTACCAACTTGAATTAGAAAATTTTATGCTTTAATGGCCACCTCATATGCATTTGGATTTATAATTCCTCCCATAAATTAGATCATCACTACCATATCACTATTTAAAGCCTTTGAATAATATAGAAAGACAAAGTTAGGGGTTGGTCTAACTATGACTAGGATTCTATCACAAGATTTTTGGAACCTTGTGTTGAAGTCTTGCATGAATTCATGAGGAGCTCTCTTAATGGTAGTTAGTTTCTCTGCAAGTGACAAATGGTCACCTTTATCCACAAATATTTTACACAAGGCCTCCCTTAATTCATCCCATGTTTGAATGGAGTTAGTAGCAAGGCCTTTATACCAATCTAGGGCCTTTCCTTTGAAATAAGTATCTAGCAACCTAATATCTATATTCTCCTCAGTGACATTATGGATATTTCAAAAGTTGTTTATGTCCATGAGGTGCTCAGAGGGTGTTATAGTTTGGTCTCCAATGTAATAGGGAACACTTTTAAGTACTAAAACTAGGATAAGATCATAGTGAGCAAGGGATAGAGGGATTTAGCTATTAAAATCCAAAAAATCTCTAGGGATTTTCATGGATATGCAAGGGGTTAATAAAGGTCTTCTTTTAGTTGTAGGCCTTATAAATGACCTAGGAGCAAAAGTTACCTGATATGGATGTGTATTCACAAACCTTAATATTTTCACTAAATTTAAAGGTAGTTCAACAAATTTAAAAGTAATACCTATTTAAGATAACCTTATTTTTACCTATGGAATGAGTTGAAGGTAATATTCTATACCAAAGTTTTGATTCTTTCTTTTAGAGTCACTAGATGTTATTGTTTAGGAGCTTAATTGCTGTAAATTTGATTAAACTAGCATCAAATTTGATCAATCTTATTTTCAAAATAAATGGGTCTCACTAATCATGCCAAAAACTTTTATAGGCTTAATTTTCACCCTTGGACAGGGTTGTTTAGACTATCTCCAACTAAGCTATAATATTATGACAACCCTAAGATGTGGGTAACCTATGTTAGAGTTAAATGTTTGGAGTGGGTTAAATTCCTCTTTGATGCTCACCTAAACTAATGCCAACGCAAATTATTCATGGGAAAAGGGTTATAAAGATGGTAAGGGATCCTAATAAAGTTAAAAGGGTCATAAACTAGAGTTAAATAGACACTCACATAATCTTGAACATGCACTAGATCAGCAAAAGACAATTATGGCTTACTCAATCTCATAATCTCACTCATTGCATAACTATTTCATAAATGAGGTTCCAAGTGGAACACTAATCTAGACCTACAAGTTAGTTTGAAAACACCTTCAAAGAGGTAAGTATAAGGACAACAAACTAGGAATAGCCTCTTTCATACATTTACCATATATAAGCATACTAAATGTTGAATAAAGATAGGAGATAGGTAAAGATTTGATCCTATTACTTTAAAAAGTAGTTATTATAATATTTTGATAGGTTTTAACCATATCAAATGAGCACACTCTTACAAGAGTCTCGATGAGAATCCTTGTTTCAAAAAATAAAATGCTAAATTCTAAAAGCTGAGAACCCCTTAAATGGGAATGAGACTAGGAAATGTAAGAAAAGAAAGAGGGAAAGAAAGGATGTGGGAGAATGTTATTAGAAAAAAAACACTTTATCCTTAGTCATTAATTAAACCTGCGTTGTCTCCTTACTACCTTAATAAAAACCTTACCACTTTTTTGATCAATTAGGACACTACCCATGTCTTGTTAAGTGATAAAGTCCATAAAGGTTTTGAGGATGTATTTAATACTCATAGATTGAGTTACCAATAATAAATATTTTCCTTGATCCTTCATGACATCTCTAATTTGAGGACATATCCTTATACTCATGGATCTGACTGAATCATGGCTTCATGGTTTTTAGGTGGATGCTTGTTGACATTATGGCCATGTTAAAGGATAAAAACCCTTTACATTAGTAACTGATCTACTCCACTTTCATATCTAGATCATAGGTCTATCTTATTAATAGAAAACCAATTTAAGGTCATTAGTTTTCCTATCATTATCCATACTCTACTTGATGCTTGGTCCCATTTAGCCATCAACTTGCCAACCTTTAATCTATGTTAGGTCTAAAATACCTAATCTATCTTTGTAAAACCTTTCTAGTAATGTTTGGTCCCTATTAAGTCTTATGGTCCAACTTAGGTCCTATTTGAGCTTAGTTTTATATATTTCCATCAGCTCAGGTTAATTTATTTGCTTTATCTGAATCAATCTAGTCCATCAACCCTAGTTAAAAATGTCCCAGCTCAATCTTTTTCTATTATCTATCAAAGTTGACTTGGATCATTCACCCTCTTGAATCAACGTACTCCATTTAATATATATGTATGATCAAGTGAGGACCATTGATTTTGATGGGACCCACTATTTGAAATCTAATGGATAGTTCATTATTTTAAACTTTCTAGTTTATAGGACATCATTTGACATTTGTGAAACCATCATATTTAAGTTTAAAAGGATCTATTTTGTTTGATATTAAAATTGGTGTTAGTGTGAGTGTCTTACTATGTAGGTCGAAATTTAAAAGATTCTAGCTTGACCCAAAAATCTTGCAAAGGACTAAATTTTTTTAGGATATTCCTTGCATGTAGATCCAAAATTGTGCTTGATTCATTGGTCACACAAGGCTTCTTGAGTAAGATATTAAATGTATAATTTGGTTGGTCCACTCAGATCTCTATGACATCATGGTGATCATCGATCTCATTTGGCTAGGTATGGAAACTTAGAAAAATCTAATAGAAGAGCCAACTTTTCACATGTATAACTATATTTGTGCTTTAGTTGAAGATCTAAAAATTAGCACATCACAACTAGGGACTAAGATGAATAAACCCATGTGACCACTTTCCCATGTAACTATCACATGTGTGAGATATGGCCTTATAAATATGCTCACTTGGCTCTATTTGAACTTATTTGAAAATGGCTAAGTATGGAAAAATAATAGAATTTGGTTAACGGGCCAAATTTTGATCTCTATAACCTTTGATGTGCTTTAGAAAAGGACCTAAAACTTGGTACAAATATGAAAAAACCCATATGACTAATTTCACTTGACTCATCCACATATGGTAAGAGTGACATTAGAAAAGTGCCTACCCAAAAATTATTTTACTCAACCCAAGTGTCTCAATGAATACAATAAAGAAAAAAATGGATCCCATGAAATTATAAGACATTTCAATCTTTATTGGCATCCCATGGGGCTATGCAAATCTAGTAATGTCCTTAGTAAATTGCAATTTAAATTTTAAGTGAACCCAAAATGTCTTAAAAGCCTTGTGAGCAAATTGAGATGCTGGACTCCTTCCATTCAGAACCTTGTCTTTGGTCTCTATGTATAGGATAAAAAGTCTAAAATAAGTTGACATTTGGGGAAATTATTGAGGGAAAATTTTATTAAATGAATTATGGCCTTATAATTACCCTTCAATCTTTTTAAAATACCCCTTCTAAGATTTTGCATTAGACCCTTTGACAAAGAAAAGTGCCCTTCAAAAAAAGTGTTTGGGACACTTTACTTCTAAAAGTGCCCTTTGAGACTTTTGGTTTGGACCACTTTTCTTGTATAAATTCCCTTCAGAACTTTTGTTAAACATTTTACCCAAAAGAATTATGCCTTCAAGAAAATTATGTAGATAATTTTCCCAAAGGGAGTTTGACACTTAGCTTGAGAAATATCCTTTGAGATTTTTGAATGGACCACTTTGGCTAAAAAAGACCCTTTAGTATTTTTATCTAGTACACTTTTTAAGAGAATGATCCTTCAGGATTTGTTTTAGATAATATGTCTAAAATAATTCTTGACACTTAGGCCAAAAGACCTGAAACAAATCTCCTAAAAGAAATAATACTTAGCCATATAAAAAGGTTAGAAAGAATTTTAACCTAGAAAAAGGAAAGCTTAAAATATTTCCTAAGTCAAGATTTACATGGGTAAAGTTTTGACACTTAGATTTTCTTCTTAGGATCATTTGAACTTATGGTTGAACTATAGCTTGATCTTTGAAGGCTTAGACATTATGAAAATATATTTAGATACATACTCTTTGCAATTGTAGATCTATCCCTTATAAATTTATAAGATATATTTTTAAGCAAGCTCAAAGTACTTCTAAATATTTAAACTTTGTAATATACCTTTGGTCCATTAACTTCATCCAATAATCTTGTCCAAGAATTAATCCATACTTGATCCTCATGGGACTACACTGCATTTAGGCAAGTTTGGTATACGGGCCAAAAAAATGTCCAACAAGTCTTAAAGATTGTAAAAAAAGAGACAGATTCATTTGATGAGATCACTCAAATGGAATAATATGATGAATGGATGACTGAGGAAAGCACTTAGTAAATAGGGAGATAATTATTGCAAAAAACTAGAGAAGTCAACCACTAAGGTGGTAATTCATGGGATACTAAACTTATATTAGATAAAGAAGGAGATGTAGAAGAAAAAGAAAAATCAAATTTGTACACTAAAATATAGGGGCCATCCCCAACTACACCTCTAAGATATCTACCTCAAATCACTACAATGACACTTATAGTAAATAGGACCCCAATTATCCCTCCCTTAGTTGTAAGTCCTTTAAGTCCACTTTATTTTCTAACTTCCATAGTTATCAAAAATACTAGTGATGTAGGATATTATTTACATTATTTAAGCCAAATAACTAGACACATGAAACTATAATGCTGATTATGACTACCATAGCCCAGACTTCTACTACGAGCACTTCTACCACTATCATAGCCATTGGGGATGCATACACTTATATTATTGGTTATTTTCAAAACCTATTAATCACCATAGTGACCTACCCATTCTTTAGTGGAACTAGTCCACAGTCCCCTAAGCCAAGCAAAGGGGTACATATTGAAAACCTAGTGTCCACATATATTTTTTATACATTAGATACCCCTCTTAGGCTGACTACATAATTAGAGATGTTCATCGGCCTAACACCCCATGTAGTATCAACTATAGTCTTAGTCCATAAATTAGTAAGGAATACTAAATATGTAATTGACACACTAGTCTATAGGTAGGTTACTAGATGGAGAAAAGATAATATTTTATTTCCCAAAATAAATACATCCTACCTAAACACCATTATACCTCCAATATAATCCCCCTCAGCTACTACTATAGCATACATAGAGAAAACCTAGAAACAAGTTACATCATACATCCCTTTATGGAAATAATTATAAAAGGAATAAGTAGGAAGGCATGATTTAGTAATAACTGAGCAACCCATAGTAAAATTTCATTTTGATAGAAAGAAAAACACCTTGAAAAAGGTGAAGAGGAAAATTATGGTTGTTGAGGGTCAGCAGGTTGATCTAGAATAAAGAGAAGAATATTCTCTTTGAAAAAATGAAGAAAAGTAGATCCTTTAAACCTAGATAGATATAAGGAGGACCCCTATAATTTTGTAGATTCTACAATGGGTGTCATAAAATAGATGTTCAAATTTTTTGATTAGCCTATACATAGGCAACTAGAAGTGAGAACCATCTAAGATCCTAAAAAGATAGTAGATGATTTATAGTGGATAAATAGGAAGTTATTTGACACTATTGGTTTAATAAGGTCTACAAAGGCCACCTCCCAACCTATGTGGGTATACATTCTTCAATTATTCAATAAAATAAAAGATATTGATGGTACACTACATTTTATAAGACTGGAAATAAGGAATAAGGTTTATGCCCACCTAAATTTAATAAAAACATTTGAGGCTACTTAGGCATAAAATTATATTATTTTCACAAGGGAAAGCTTACTTGAGTGGCATCAAGAGATGCCGGCTCTAGTCTAATAATTTTCAAACTAGGAAAGGGAATCAATTTCTATGCTAACTATATTAAGATTTATTCAAGTAAGCACTCCATAATGGCAACTAGAGTGCATATCCATTTTTTAGAATCTTCTATGAGTGGCATTAGATAAATTTAATGTAGATATTGAAGGCACTATATACAAAACCAGTGATGAAATAATGTAACTAGTCAAGTTTTCAAGGGATAAAATTATAGGGACTAAGGCACACTTCTTTGAGGTTATATTACATTATGTGTACATAATAAATTTATGTGAAATCTTCCTCAGTCATTTAAAATAGCTTTGATTGATTTTGAGACCATAAATATTGACTTCTAAGAAAGTCATGCACTTTACCTATGAATACAAGAAACCAAGCAATCCATATCAATAGTAGGATCCATGCCCATTCCACCTCAGTGTGCTCAATGTGTCATGTACACATTCATTTAGACTCAAATTGGGCATACCTATGTGCCATTTTTAGTGAATATATCCATAGCTACATTGGAAAATACTTTGGGCTTATCTTCAATTTTAGTTTTTACTCCAATTGTAATGTGAGTTACAAATTTAGCTACACTGACTTCAACATATACTTTGGCTATGTCATAGTTTTATTCTATTAGTAATGTTGTATTATTACTTTTTAAATATATATGTGTATTTACATGTCTATATTGAGATAGAACTATTAGTTTTTAATTCATTTATCTTGTATATATAGTATTTTAGGTGAAGAATTCTAGTTTGAGCAATCATTATATTACATGCATACTACACATGAGGTTATCATACAATGCTATTTTTGGATAAGTATTTTTAGACTTCACTTGAGATATGAGGCCTTCCCTATCACAATATATTTATATTTTTACCCTCCTATTCCAAAAGGATGAGAATATTGGATATTAAGATTAATAATAAATTCTTAGAAGTTCTACAATTTATTCTTGATGTACAAAATCTAATTCTTTGCCAAACATGTGGATTGTGTAAAAAGTTATATTATTTTATTTTCTTATTATTTTAGTTGTGTATGAGTTATATTTTAATATATAGTTATTAATATTGAGCTATACTTATATGAATGCCTTTTGCATATTAGTCATAATACCCCTTATAGATGTGTTATTATAGACTTACAAACACAAAAACCTTTTATTTTATGTGTTTAAGTATATTATATTTTGGTTCCCTTTGAATCCTAACTATGTTTTATTTTTGGTGTGCTATAGTAGGTAGAATCAAACATTAGTCTTTGATTCATTTTCCAATCTCTAGTTCAAGTTCTATCTATAAAATCTTCATCTAGTGTGATCCACAAGCCTCCTTTTATACCCTACCTTTCCCTCCCTTTTGAGTTTATTTTGGTCGTAACCACCTTAGGATAGATCCACTATCGACACATCTCAAGTATATTTACATTCATCCTTATCTGACCCATCCATGGTAAATAAACTACTTTGGTCATAACTATTCCACCAATAGGTTGTTTACAAAACTGAATACCCAAAAATTCATTCCTTGGATTGAATAATTTTCAAAATTCCTAAAACATTAGAGGCTACGTCATAAAATTTTAGGGTGTGCATAAACCCACATCAATAATAACCTAATATCTAAATAGAAGGAGGGTGTGAATCTCTACCTCTATTCTTTTTAAAAAGAACCACTTGATTTACACTAGAAGCTTTCAAAATATTAACAAGGTAAACCTCACACATTAACTTATTATTCCCACCTTACAAATACATATAAAAATTAGTTATGACAAAGGAGTTAGGAAAGGACCCTAGGCTCAATCATTTTACCTAGGTAGATAACCTCATCTTCTACTATTCCTAATGGCCATACTCTAACCTCTAGATCCAACCTGTATAACTGGATCTACCATCAACTTTGTTGGGGTAGTCCATGACCTATTTATAAACCTTGATAAATATCTTCCTTCCTTTTCTCCCTTGGGAGGAAGGACTAATAAATAACATATTAAGGCATTCAAAACTAATTTAGGTATATTGAATGCAATCCATAAATACATGGCATGTACACTATTTCCATTCACATTAAAAGGTTAATCATATTATTGGTTTATTAATGTCTTATAATGTTCAATCACCTCTTAGGAATAATTTAAAAACTCCTTTTTGGCACAGTTTTTCCATGTCACCAGTTGAAGTGTTGTTTATCAAGACTTTGTAAGCATGAAAAGAGATTCAAATGAGTCAATTCAAGCTTTTAATGCTAGATTATAGAAGATGTATGTCAAAATTGAGACTACCTAATACCCAATGAGGTGTTGGCTCTAGATATGTATAATAATTCTTTGGAGCCTATGACTATTATCTTTATGTATAGAGCTATCAGTGTTGATACACTACCTTTAGCTTATACTAAAGATATCAACATAGATAAATAGTTAAACCCTAAGATGTAATATTTGTCCTTGCTTAGTCTTGATCATATTTTTCTAGCTTTTAGTCAAATTCCAAATGTAAATTAGAACATTGTGGCCCAAAACTAGAACCAAGTATACAACTAGTTTCTTTTAACCCAAGCTCCACCAAATTAACATCTCAACTTCTATAACAAATATATGTCTAAAGAAAAAAACCAAAACCTATGCCTAGTACCAATTAATACTAGTACACAAGGTACTAATTCTAATTCCATGAAAACATAATTTGAATAAATCCAAATTATGGCTTAGAAATTAAGCAATGAGTTTATGAACATGCAAAAATACTTGGGAAACACTAGAGGACAAAATACCAATCAAAACATTAGATTATATAAGAAAAATAGACCTTTAAACATGTTTGGGAATAATACAGAGTAGAATCTACCTAGCAAGATGATAAATATCAACATCATGAAATCAAGTCTTCTAAATCAGTATCGAGTTCATAACATTGTAGAACATGGTGAGATATACTACATTTAATTTTACATAGCCTTAAATATATCTCAAAAGGATATGGATAATAAATACGGCTCTACACATTAAATAGAACCATCTTCCTCTACTGATCTAGGGCATTCCTATACAATAATGGTATTCAATACCCATGATCTCCCATTTCTAGAATATATGATAATGAACTAGAAGATAATACATATAATATCCATGCATTCTATCAATTCCAAATGAAAAATTATAATCTATGGATTAAGTAAGATGTTACTACCTTAACACCTCTAAATAATATTGTTGTTACTTAACTAGATTATCAGTAAAAAAACAATCCACCTCCCCCCAAAAGAGATAATTAGTTAGGATCATAGAACCACAAATGAGGGTTGGGTATAAAATTTTTGAGGACATGAAGAAGATCAAGGCCAATATCACTCTGCATGAATTGGCTCAAATCACCAAACAAAGAGAATTATTGATTAAAGCCTTGATAAGGAGATCCTCTACCTTGGATAAATCTAAATTTATGTATGCATGTGATTCTATTTAAAGATAAACCTAAAGTACCACCATTTTTTCTAACTATTTGAATGTTCATAAAGAAGGTGCACTATTATTTGTTGGATCAAGTGCCTTGATGAATGTGATGTTGACAACTATGTAAAATAATTTGGGTATGAATCTAGATAAGTCAAAGAAGGTGGTCCTATAATTAGACAAGTCTTTTATCCCATGTGTCATATAATCAAAAAATGTGTGCATTATTTGGCATGTGAACCACATGTGCAAAATACCATCAACACTTATTCATCTATATTCTAAAATCATTTATCTTACTGTTGAGTCAATATTAGCACAAGACATTTAATAGATACATGGACATCAAATTTTCACACATGTGGCTGACTTAGAAAGGATTAGCTAATAAAATTTAGGTCGATAGAGAACCAAAGATGAACTATTTTGTTATTAATTATAATACCACTAATAATAAAGTAGACTTCATGTCTTCATATGCAATAATTTATACATTTACCACCAAGAAAGTGATGTTTGAAAAAGAATTTCAATTCTCATCTCAGTTATCTACTCTCCATTTTGATGGATCTAGATCAAAACATGGTTTTAGATGTTGGCATAGCCCTAACAGATGTATATGACAAGTAGTACCTTACTACTTATAGTTTACAATCCCCCTCCACTAATAACAGAAGGTCTAATCCTCAAATTGTTGTTTTAACTCAATCACAATGTTAACTAATTTCATATATTTAATAAATCAAAATTGGTGGTCAATTAGATCAAGAATAATTACCAATGCAAGATCACATATATAAATAAGTACAAGCACCAAACTTTGGATCTAATCAAGTCTTTTGAAGCATTTGACATTAGGGCTATCCTAAGAGAGTATAACTAGATATACAATTCTCTAGTAGATTCACCTAAAAATATAGCACCATTCTAGGAGCTTAAGATGTATAACTTATCAATGGAATTAGTTCCTTGCCCCTCCATCCCAGATAATGTTGACAATTTCTAGGTTTTTGATGATGACCAATAGATCATGAAATCATGAACAAATCTAGATCTTTCAAGAATAAAATAATAGATGATAAATACATCAATCCCATCCATGGTGAATACCTTGATTAAGATAGCATTTTTTAATTAAAAGAGAACCACATCCCTTTGGGCATGGTATCCTTGGAATGAGCTTTAAATCTATACCCCTAAGTTCAAAAGAAATAACTATCAAGGATATTTCAATCAGCTTTCATATATTAAAATTTGGACACTAGCTAGCACCCTCAGCATGTGAATATATGCTTGATTTTTACTTGAATTGATAAACAAAATTTTAAATGCCTAGTGTTACAATATAAAGATGTGATAGCCTAGACATATGGAGACATGAAATTATTTGACCCCAGATTTATTACACATACTATCCCACTAAAACTAGAGTAGAAGACTTTTAGGTAGAGACAAGGTCTAGTTAACCCAATTCTAAAGTCCCTTATTCAAAATAAAGTATAAAAGCTACCAGAGGCCAAAATTGTCTTCCCAATTAGGCACTATACTTGGGTAGCCAATTTGGTACTGAGTAGGAAAAATAAAAGAGAAATTAGAATATGTATTTATTTTAGGAACCTAAATAGAGCATCAAAGAAATATAATTACCCCATACCTTCACTAGATAATGAAATTAAAATGGTGAGTTGATCAGATATGATGTCTTTCTTGGATAGATTCTATGGTTATAATTAGGTACTTGTAGAGGTAGAGGATTAGATTAAGACTACCTTCATAAAAAACTAGTTGACTTTTGCATATAACAAGATGTTGTTTAGCCTAACTAATGTGGAAGAACTCCGTAAAGATACATGGGATTTTATTTCCAAGGTTTGGTTGGAAATTTCATCATCATATACATGGATGAGCTCATTATATTATCCAAAGATAGATTTGATCATGTAGACCATATTGGAAAGGTGTTGGGTAGGTCCATGAAGTACAAGGTGTCACTCAACCCAAATAAGAACATGTTCAAATTTACTAAAGGTAAGATATTAAGACATGTAATAACCAAAGACATGATACCCATTGATCCAAACTAGGTTCAAGACATATCTAAGTTGACACCTCTAAGAAACAAGAATAAACTGGAGTCCTTTGGTAAGATAAACTTTGTGAGAGAATTTGTTTCTAGATTTCTAGAGATTGTCAAACCATTAAATGCTCTGATAAATAAAGATGTTAAGATAGAATGGATGACAAAATCCTAGAGATATTTCCAAGACATCAAGACCACTATTTCTCAATCCCTAATTATGATTAGTTTAGACTTCAATAAATATTTATATCTTTATTCATTTTCTTTACAACATATTATAAATGTTGTACTGACACAAAATATGGTGATAATGAGCATCCCTTTGCCTCCATGAGCACTAAGTTAAAATATGTAGATTTGAAATAATTTATGATTAAAAATTAGATTTATGCCTTGATCAAAGTGGTGAAGAAGTTTAGACACTATATTCTACATAAAAAAGATATTCCATTGTTTTAGATCTTACTTTCAAGCTTATGCTTGGATATAATTAACTAAGAGAAAGAAGAGGAAAATGGATGGCCAAACTTCAAGACTTTGACCTTGAAATTTGGCCCTTCAAGATGGCAAGATGATAGGGTATCATCTGGATAATGACCAAGACTAATTTGTACATTAGTATTAAACAAGTTAATAAGACTTAGGTAATTAATGGTGAGTGGTACACTCAAATCATCCATTATTTACTCATAGGTTCTTGTCTTCATGAGCTAAACAAAGATCATAGATGAGCCCCTAGGCTCAAATCAGCTCATTATATGATTAAGAATGGATTCCTATACACAAATAAATATGAGGGCAACTATTTAAGATGCATTTCAAGGGAAGAATTTGTTGATATCCTAAAAAATATACATTAGAATATTTTTATTGGGCATCCGTCAAGGAACAAAACAACTCACAACATTCTGAGGATGGGATACCAGTAGACCACAATATTCAAGGATACACATAACAATGTTAAGACTTTCCATGACTATGAGTTATTTTTTTAAATATAAATGAATGAGGTTATGCCTTTGTAGGTAGTCATTGAAGGACATCCCTTTACCCAATGGGGCCTTTATTTTATTATGGTGATAATCCCAAACTCTTCTATAGGCCACAAGTTTATCCTCATAGCTATTGATTATTGTACTAATTAGATAGATATTTTAGCTATAAATAATTATAAAGCAATTGATGTCATTGAGTTTTTTTAATAAAATATATTGACAAAGTTTAGCACTCATATTTCCTTAGTTTATTATAATGGTCTAGTTTTTCAATCTTATATATTTAAATAATAGACTTATGACAATCAAATCACAATCAAGTTCTCTTAAAACTATTATCTAAAAGGGAATAGAGTAGTTGTGTCTATCATAAAAAAAATTCTTGATGGCATTAATAAATAAACACAATACAAATTAAGAGAATGACATCTATTATTGAAATATGGACTATGGTTAGATACAATAAGGCACAAGCAAGTCCTTAAGGCTTCACCTTTTATGCTAGTGTATGGACAATAAATATTTTTCCCTATTAGTCTTAAAATACCAACATACCAGTTCATAAAAGAGTACATAGGAAAAGATGAAATAATACAATCTAGGATATTAGACATAATCCATATAAAGGATGAAATAATTGAAGCACTCAACTTCATTAAACATCAAGATTTTTCCAAAACATGGTTTGATAAAAGATTCAAGATCAAATCCTTCAGTATTTTAGACCCAATTCTTTTATGGAACAAATCAAATGAGAAGAAAGGAAAACATGACAAGTTCATTAATTTATGGGTTGGACCATATAATATATCAAATATCCTAGTTAAGAATGCCTTCAGGTTGAAATACTTTCAAGGTAATTACTTCACCTTTATATTTAAAGGATAGATTTTAAAGCACTACTTCATAGCTACTCCAACTAGAGAGGCCTCAAAATGAGTGAAAGTGGAAATTTAGATGTAGGACTAGGTTAGATTTATTTCTTTCTATAATAGTTGTTATATTTTATAAGATTCATCTTTTGTGTTTTTTGCATTTGCTTTCAGTAGATTAGTTTTTATGCTTTCTAAATTATTATTCTAAAAATACAAAACATACCAACTAAATTCCTAAATTGAGATTACAAAAAACTACCAAAATAAAGGGGATGATTCATAAGATGCATCACTAGTCCTTATAAGGATTTATTCTAATAGTAATAGATCTTTTAAGGTTATGGTATGTGTTATGACTTGAATTAGGTCTTGATTTGATTAAATAAGTTTATTGGACCTATAGTATTTACTCTAATATAATCATACACATTTAAACAAAATCCATTTCCAAAGATCAAATGAACTATTACATGTTATACCTTGGATGGGAGATAATAAACATAGAATTGGATATGTATTGATAAGGTCATATTTATTAAAATAATTTTTCTTATGCATACACCAAGCCAATGGTTATTCCCAATCATTATTATATATTTATTTCAAAAAAAAGATATATATATATATATATAATCATAAAAACTAATAGAAAAGTGTAATTCAAGTAATCTATACCAGGGTTATATATGTTTGGTTGATATTAGAGAAAGTATTTGAGTGGAGTCAAAGGTATCTATATTAGGACTATGGATGACTGCTTGGTAGTAGGGCAATACTAAGCTTTACTTACTATTTAGTTTTAAAATCTGAGATCAAAATGAAACCTAAAATGTTTATCTAGGACTTTGTCAAAAATATCATAACAAGATAAAATTGAATACACAAGATCACACACTCAAATACAAGGAATTGAAAGGTTTAATATGTTTCATGAAGATGTAGGAGTCTTTTTAAAGGTCTAGTTTGTTTTTTTATTTCTAGGAAGGGCCATAATTTTTTTATGTTTCATTACTAAGATTATAGGTTCTCAAAATACTTAGGATTATTTTCCCCATTGAGTCTCTATTTATTATGACCTATCACACACACACACACACACACACACACACACACACACACACACACACACACACACACACACACACACACACACAAATAATATTCATAATTTAAATAGGGACCCATTTTTAATCAAATATTATTATTTATGGTCTTTTGAACTAGAATTCTATGATAGAGATTGAAATCAAAACCTTAAATATTTTATTTGATGTTAAAATGAATTTATTTACTTCTCTTGATCCATTGATCAATGTTATTTTATTAACTTAATTAAATTGTATTTACTTCAATATTTGTATATTGTCTCAAATCTATGGAGGAATCAAAGGTGTGTATAAGCCATGATAACAAATTTGCTTATCAACTTCAATTTTAACTTATGTTTATATAAATTTAATTTATGATTTAATGGATAATTAAGCTAGAATATATTTTTTTCAAGTTTTTTATATGTTATGTCTTAATTAGGTTATTCCATGCTTAGATGTATCCTAGGTCCTCCTAGAGCTCATTATATCTTTTTGCATGGCATCAATTCACTAACTCAGAGACTAAGTAAAAAATGCAAGTTAGCTAGTGATGATGTCAAACTAATCTTGTGTATGGAGATATGTAGACAAGTATATCATTGGGATATTTCCAAGTGTCATAATCTTGGTAACTCAAATGTGATGTTAAAATGGACCTATTTATATAAAGTATCAATCAATCAAATTGGTGAGAGCTATCCACATGTCATCATCTAAGTATCCTAGAGGTGACATCAATATGGACTTGTGTACAAGAAGTCTTAAATAAGTAGAGTAGCAAGAATTAGCCACATGTCATCATCTCAGTAGCTTATACATGACATCATCATGGACCTATGTACAAAAATCACTAGGCAAGAGGAATAGTGATTCATCCACATGTTATCATCCCAGTATCCTTAAGATGACATCAACATAGACCTATATATGGAAAGTATTGGGTAGAAGAGTAGTGAGGGCCACCCATGTTTATTAATCTTAATATCCCAGAGGTAATTTTATCATGGACCTTTATACAAAAAATCTTAGGAAAGTGAAGCAGTGAAAGCCATCAATGTGTCATCATCCCACTAGTTGGTAACCAAAGAGGTCAATCACAGTAAGCTATAGATTATCTAGGAGAAGAATAATGACATGTAGACATGTGCCATATAAATACAAATAAGAAAAAAAATAAGACAGAAAACCATGATTTAGAGAATAAACAAGAGACATCTCTCATACTAAGATGACTAAGCACCCAAAAAAATGTAGAAGAAGCCACATGGAAGTAAAAGCCATGGAATTAAATATTATGAAATTAAAATATGAAAGGAATAAATAAGAGTAAATGATGTTACTACACATAATTCACACAAATTAAATAATTAATACATTAAATTCTCAAATCCAACTAACTAAAGTATGTAATTTGAATTGTCATTTCTAATCTAATTACATTCCATCTAAGTTATCAATAGTATTACAAATTCTAAGTTTAATTAAGAACTATGAATCCAAAAATCCATTAAGATCAAGGATTTATAGTTTATTCATAGATCAAAATAATTTTTAGATAATAAAATCAATGGATTTTTCATCTCACATCCCAATTCCATCTACATACTAAATTTTAGGGCCAACTAAATACATAGAAATAACATTTTATTTGGTGGCTCTAAACCATGAGTTCAAACATTTTTGTTCCATTTAGGATATGATAAATGAAATTAATTTGTAAAAAAATTATTATAAACTCTCCATTTTCACACACAAATACAAGGACAACCTCCTTTCAATCAAAATAGTTCATCTTCACAACATAGTAGCTAAGCCAGAGGTAATGCCATGTATTGACGTAATGTTTGATCTATTAATGAATGGAAAGGTTAATGGGGAAAATACTATAATTTAGGATTGGTAAAACACAAATTACATACGTCATTTTAGATTAATTTGATAGGTATTATAGGTATGAAATGGTGAATTCATGGATTCTTAACAACATTGTAGTAAGTTGTAAGAATAGGCTAACAACCCAAGAAACTTTATAGTCTAGGGCCCTACCTTAATTATCCCCATTTTGGTATTTAGAATAGGGGTGAGAATCACCATGGCTCAATTAAATATAATATATAGTTTTTAAACCATCACTTATGTCAATGACGTATATGTACCTTTGCTAGTTATGATTTTAACTTCAAACAAAATCATTGCCTTAGGGGAAATCATCAACTCCAATTTGATTTTAAAACTTAAAAATTTTGGAGGTTCCCCAGATGGTAAATTTTACATGATTTTTTATGTCATATAATTGGTGACTATAAATGTTAATTCATCTTATGAGTAACCTTAGAAACCATCTCCTAATTACCCAAAAAATAGGATATGTGATGAGTTCAATTTTATTCATGTGCATATATTTAGGAAAAACATGAAAAGGATGACTGAGAATTTGTATCCCATTGTATATCAAGAAATTAGTAGGAATAATATGCCCAAGATATCTAACCCTATCATTAATACTATTTGAAATATGGGAGATTATTTATTGTGCCTTGAGTGCATAGTAATCTGAATTGAAGGAACAAAGGCAAATCCTTTATACCTACCAAGGATTGTGCCTAATAAGGTGAGTAAACAAGAGATTATTTCCCAACTGATGGATAGCATTGATATTGACTTAAGGAATCCAAAGAAATTATTCATCCATCTAAATCCTCTAAGTATTAGAAGGATATAATACATAAAGTGAGAACACCTCCAATTGATTAGAGATATTATGACATATTATGGGTTGAAATTAGCATCTTATAGACATTGGGACCCTAGAAAGAATGTAAGGGAACACATGACAAAATATGAAATAAAAGTAAGTATCAACTATGGCCACTAATATTATGACCATGATATGATATTTATGAATGTTAAAGATGATTCTAAGTGGATATAACGATGTTTGGGGCCAACATGTCTATGATTGTGGCATATAAAATCTAGTGTGATCTTATAATCACCATGTAGGATGCCAAGTGGATTGAGAAGAATTAAAGGGTTTAAATACCTATTCATGGGCCCCCTCCTCATGTATAATGAGAAATTTAGGAATAAGATATCCCATCTAATCATGCTAACATTGAATAGGGATCTTCAACTCCTCTAAAATCAACTATACACAAAGTCATTTCTAATTCTCCACAACACATTATAGAGGAAAATAAATGTACAACTGAAGAGTAGAGACCTATAATTCCTATCACATCATCTAGAATTTTATCCATGCTTCTTTTTCCTCCATTAACCATTACACAACAATTCAGTCTTCTTTGATTTATTTCTCAAGTTCATGTTTCTTCTCTTCCTCTATCTTCACTAGCATTAATGTCATGATCCCTTAGGTAACCATATTTATCATCACCTACCATGATCCTCACACCACCATTGATAGTACCACAATCCACTTGATTTCCATCTCCACCACCTATCATTATTGAAGTGGTCACCACTCTTCCATATCCCTCAACATCTACTACCACCTTAATCTCTCCATCTCCCATTCCACCTTCAACTAGGCTAGCCTCTATTTTTACAAAACCAATAATGACATATAAAATTAATGATAATACCCCTCCCATTTCACCTCAAATTTTGGGCATAGAGTATAAATAAGAGATATCTCCCAAGGAAATTAAAATGAGAATAAAAGGTGATCTGGGGTCAAATCCTATGAAGGTTTGTGAAAATGAGGAGGAAGATAAAAGATGGGGTGATGAAGAAGAGTGGGTGAAAAAAAATATTTAAGAGACAAAGTCATTTAAAGTGACCAATGAAATCAAAGAAGATGATGAATGGATGACTGTGGAAAGCATCTAGTTAGGAGGGATAAAATTACTACAATAATGTAAGGAAATCAACCAAGGATATGGTAACTTAGGGTCTATGTAAGTTTTATTTAATAGAGGACATGTAAAAAGAGAGGATTAATCAACTGATAAGTTGTGGCTATACCTTTCATTTAACCTATAAATGGATTTTTGTCATTTTCTACTAGGGCCAGTGTCTAAGGCTATATGAAATGAGATGTTGGATACTTGAGTTAATAAGTCATTATTTTGGGGATGTTTAATATGTTTTTAATGTCTAAATCCTAAAGATAGAAAATAAGATTTTAATTCTATGTTGAATAAAAGTTAAATCTATAATGTTTTCCTAACTAAATATCCCTTATGAAATTCCTTGTTGTAAGGATTCTTTGGTTCACACCATCAACAACCATAACTTAAACATCTGACATTAGACTCTCTATAATGTTCTCACTCAACTTGCTTGGTTGGGAAGGACAATGTTGTATTTCATAATGTGAGAATGTTAATTGTCTATTATCACCTAGAATACTTCCTGATAGATTCTGAATATGGAGATGAGTTAACAAACTTTAATTATTATAAGATTTTAAAATACACACCTTGTAGAAAGGAAACTCACTTGCATTGAAATAAAAAAAACTTTGCATTTAATTAAAGAACACTTGAATTAAAAGAAACACACTTTTTGTTAAAAGGGAGATCATATTTTGCATTGAAAGGGAAATCACATTTTGTAGTAAAGTGAAATATACATATATCAAAATAAATACACTTTTAAACTTTAAACTAGAAATACTAATTGTCTTGATCTTCGAAGAGAAGTGGGCCCTTACTCCTTCCTTAGAATAGGATCATCTCTAACTTATTAGTGGAATAAAATGATGTTATTTTATTAATAATTTATTATCAAAAGGAACATAAGTATATCCTATGAATTCTATTGCAAATTACACTTGAATATTTCTTCTCTCTATTACCTATTTTCTATTACCCTGGAAAGAAAAGGAGACATGTACGTAAAGCACATCCAATGACTATTATAATAATACAAAATATGGTGATCTAAATAGCAAAATATGATTATTATAAATAGAATATCTAGGAATTATATCCTAAACTTATAGGGAGGCATTGAAACTAAATCAACTAATAATAAATTGAGTATAACTAGCATATATTTGAAGAGATTATGTCTAGTTTTAAAAAATAGAAATACTTTTATATCCAAATATTTTTGAGGCTATTACTATGAGTAATAATGTCTAAAATAAGATATACAAATATATAAAATCTATATATATATATATTAGATATCTTTAGAGTTGTTATATCAATTTGTAGAGTTTAGTTAGGTATCTTTGGAGCACAAATAGGCATCTTCAGAGGAGAGCTAGATAGGTCTTTGGGGCTTAATTAGAACATCTTAAAAATTAACTAGTATATATTATAAGCTTTTATGGAACACATTTAGAGCTACTTACGCAGGTCTTTAGAACTTGACTAAGGATCTTCATAGCTCATTGTGTTCTATGTGAAATATTCAAAACTATTGCCAAAAAGGAGGTGCCAAATTTTTTGATGACCTCTCAAAAAATCTATAGAGATGTATCTATATATGAAAAATTATACTCATCTCATCCAAGTTATAACTAAATAACATGATAAATGATCAACAATGTATCACATACAAACAAAAGACAACTTCACTCATTTCCTACTTAGATGAGACCTTGACTATTAAATGTAATATAATAAATAGACAAGAGGCAACACTCATGCACAATTTATATGAGATATAATGAGCTATATAAAATTCTCATCATTTCCCCCCACACTTTAGCTTTTTCAAATCCTCTTACAAACTAGGGGAAAACTTTTTTTAATACAAGAGTCCTGATTCTAATAGTTGACTAAGATTATAAATTTGAAAATGATGTCCCTAATCATAATTACTTATAGATAGAAGCCCCAAATATCTTACCATAGTGTGTAACCATGATTAAAATTATACTTCTACCTAATTATGCCAACTCTACCAATGAGACATGGGACAAAGAGGAATAGGTGGCCTAAATCTCATGCCAATCTGAACATCTCACCCTCCTTATACTAAGAGATAAGTGATAATTTTATCAAGTGCCCTAGCTCTCCAAAGACTCCAACTAATGGTAGTGGGAGACATGACTTCCCTACATTTCCAGGTAACATGTAAAGTCTCCCATCTAGCGATACTTGTAGTTATAGAGCTAAAGGAATGTTTGTAGACAAAGTCTTAGAAGGATCGTACATTTTTTCTTAACAACTCATGATACTTTTTTATCATGTACATGTGATAAAAAGGATGGAAGGCAATAATAATTTTTTGAGATTCTAGAAATTGGGGTATCATACATAATCCTTATTATTATATAGTTCCAAGAATTTATTATGTGATTTCTCCCAAGCATTTTGATTTCTCATAGTGAAAAGGAAAGCATGCAAATTTTTTTCCCCACAAAAAATTTAACCAAAAATATAGACTGGTGGCCCAATAACATGTTACAAACATAAAAATCATAAATTTTATCTTGTCTTTCTATAGTGATTTTAAGAAAGATATCTATGAACATGTGTTCATCTTCAATGACATGAGGAAAACTAAGAGAAATCAATTACATTTACCACTTATAAAACTATTCATTAAGAAATAAAACATACATAAAAGAAGGTTTTATACAAGATAAAAAATTCTCTATAATTTCACAAATAATCTGAATAGAAGTTTGAACCTTCTGCAACTATTGCTAAGACTCTATTTTAATTATAGCATTCTCTACTTCCAGCTTAAGAATCTTGCTCTAAAATTTCTTATAAAATAAAATAATCTCATGAAGGGGTAGATGAAAAGTAGGAATAAATCTTGTGGTTCCTTGAGTCTATATAACTAACTCCCTTATTTCCCTTTGTATAGCCTATATAGTGGCTTTCAACTCAGCATTTTGAGTTGTTAGATCTTGTATTCAAGTATTTTGTTGACCAAGTAATACATTCTTACAATTAATAGAGAGTTATAGATTATCAACCTAATCATACTGATTAGCAATAGAATTTTGTAAATTATCCAATTTAAGCATCTTTATTTGCAATGGAATTTTGTAAAGTGCTAAATTCATGAGATTATGAGAATAATTAATTATGAATTATAGTTTGTTCAACATTAACTACTATTATAATCACTTCTTGTGCTTGAAATTGGGAAACAAAATCTTCATATCACTTTTTTCAACTAGAAATGGTTTTCTCCTTACCTTACAAGGTCAATCAAAGAAAATCCATCTCTACTTACTATTTTTGAATAGCTTCTTCATGTCATGATAGGGTCATAGCATGCTAAAAATATTTATCTCCATGAACATGCTAAGGAGAATATAAAGATTCTTCTATGAGTGGAGATTTGCCCTTGTCAACTATGGAAGGTAAGGATCTTTATTATTAAAGTGAAATATCTTGTGTAAGTTTTTGTGTTTATTCAACTATTTATTTAACATCATTAAATTCTATGGGAGAACTTAAAATCACGAAAATTTTAGCTACTTGTACCTTGCTTTCTTCTTTCTCCTAGAGAATCAATCAATGACTTCACCGATGTTTAATATATAGATTAGAGTTTTATTATGAAACCCTCATTTTAATTTTTGACCTCTATCACAACATCTTCAAAGCTAAAAGTGATAAATGTGAACCTTATTTTTTTCTTTCTATTATAGGAGGAGAAATAAGACATGATTTCTTACCAATAAATTTGAGTTAGTTTTGAAGAAATGAAGACCAAAATTTCTCACCCTTTGGTTTTTTCACTAAATGGTATCGATAGATGAGATGAATTAAAACATAATGTTTAATTGACCCAGTGCCCCTTTCTAATTTTTGAGCTACATTATGGATATCAAAATGAAAAAAATATGGTGGGTTTACCTCACACTTAGGTTGGTATCTCTTTTATTTAGATGAATGAGAAGTTGCATAGTGTCACCACTAACCATAGTAAAATCTCCATCATAAGTGAGGTAGTTCATGACCCAATATGCTACATTATGCCATAGAGGTAGAAAATGGTGTTTAATGATTCCTCTAGCCATGCCTTATGGAGTTTTAAACAAATTAAGATGGGTTTCATTACCATCAATGAATATTTTAATTAGATCAACAAAATGTAATTTGTCAGTAATGATAATGCCTTCTTCAATAATCCTTAAATGTTCACTAATAATAGAGGATTCAATAGGAATATGTTCACTCTAGACTATAGAATTATCTTCATCAAAATTTTCTTGAGCCATCTTGTTGTTTCAAAATCAACCCTAGCAGATTCATCTTATAACAAAAGTTACAGCAACTTTGGTTCAGTTTTCTTCTTATCCCCCATCTTCATATATGTCTATCTTATTCTCAAAAACTTGTTTTCATAATGCAAAATTGAGTTCAAAATTGCATAGAGTACTGAGTAGGAAAAAGAAGTTGGGATATGATGTGATAATGTATAGCAATAAAGGGGTATCATAAAATTATAGCAAAAATGAGAGCCAAGCACTTTAGAGAAAGCAAAGTTTTAATGATTTTGATGAGGTTTTTAACCACACTAATCTCATAATGAGGTAGCCTATAAATTTTTTAGTATCTCAATGGATTTGGACTCCACTCCAAGGTAAAATTTGCATGTATATGGTCTTAACAACCTATTGATGGAATAGTGGTTAGGGCGTGCAAGTTGTTGACAAGGTTTTTTGATGGAAGGGTGGTCTCTTAAAAATGAATTTAAAATATATATTATTTTTATGGGTGTTTGGTTTCTAATCTAAAGTGGCTAAGTCTAAAAAATAAACTCAAAAAGGAGGGAAGGGTAAGGTAGAAAAGAAATCTATATGGTCTTTAGGAATCACTTCCTTGACTGGTTCCTAAGTGGATAAGTGCTTTCAAAACCTATGCATGATGATAGTATTTACTTCACACACATGGTTATACATGACTAAGAATTCTAATGGGATACTAATATAGGAAAATCATGAGCCTCAATCAAATATTGCACCTTTTAGAGTAGTTGTTACACACACTTAATCAAGAGGTTATGGCTTAGGCTTAATGAGGTATCTAAGGTAGCTATTACACACATAAAAAAATTATATCAAAATAAATAACTTTTACACACTCAAAATTATGAATCAATCAACTTAACTATCCTAACTAATATAATTTACCAATCATTCAATATTTATCCCACATCTAAGACTAGTATATTAATCAAAACAATCAAGAACCCATTCATAGTTATTGCACACTAATTATTATTGAATAATATAATTAAATAAATAGATTATAATTACATAAATAGTGGAAATAAAATATACAAACACATGAGTAGACAACCAAAATTGCTTTTCTCTTGTATATTAAAAATTCTTTAACAAATCCAAAATTGTGGATTACAATTATTTAAATAGACTTGGGGAAGGGGTTGCCTTAAACTCCATGTTTTTGTAAAAGTAATTACATGTGATATTTAGAACTTGATTTTTAACTATAGTCAAAATTGTATAGATTTTATCTCTAAGTTGTTAAATAGTCTAAGTTGGCCTTTATAAAAACCATGTAATGTGTGCATGTGTACAAAATGAATTTAGAAAACTTTACAATATGTTTTGAACTTATAATAAAAATAAAAATATATAAAATATATATGCACCATTAAAAAAATTTCATGTAAGAAATCTAATCCTTTCAAGGCTGCATTATCATCTAAATAGTTGCATGGACCTTGGTCAGTTGTAGTGATTGAGGTTGTAAACATGGAAACTATTGTTGTGAACATGGAACAAGAAGTATAAAATTGAGCTTATTTACTTTTCACTTTAATCTCTTGCCAACACTTTTAAAGAATCATGTTACTACCAAATTATATCTAAGTTTAATATGGGTGATTTGTGTACTCTACCAACTTGGCCCAAGAGGTTTCCATGATCTATTTTGGTTGCCTAAAAGTTGATCTTCAAGATCTCAAATTCAGTGACCTTCTTCTTGGAAATCTTAATTCAACATTTGTGTCCTCCAATGGTATCCCCTATATTTTTTTTCTCAAAATTATTTGTAGCCTCTTGAATGAGTTGATCAAAGTTGATCGTATTGATCAACTTCCCTATAGTGTCTTTTACTCTAGATAATTTCAAATGATTTAAAATTTGAAGAATGAGATCCTCATGCTCTTGATACTTATTTAGTAGAGGTATATCTATTTTTAAACATTCTCAATCTTCTTCTATCCTAATGACTACTAGGTTGAGGGCATTAGAAGCCTCTAATGGCATTATGAGGTCTAAGTGGCTATAAGACTTATTACCTGTATAAATAATCAACATCTTCATTTTATTTACATCACAAGAATTAAATAATTCATTCATTTTATTAATATGTGGGGTTATTTTAGCCTAAATTAATTCTAATTATTCTAATTAATTATAAAATTTGGAAGCTACCTCTTGAACATCAACCTCAATGTCAGTTAGTATATGGATAGTATTTTATTGTTTTTCAATTGTTCTAAATTTGCCTCTAGTTCCTACCTAACCATCTCTATGCCTTCAAGGATTTCCAAAATGGCATCTTTTTCTACCTCAAATATATATTTGAAATATTCCACCTAAGGATATTGCCCTAAATACCCATTTTGTCTCTTTATGAAGGAGAAAACCTCCTTCTCCTCAAAAATTAATTCCCTACATGCATCATCTTCAATCTTCCTCTTCTTCACACTCCAAATGCTTCTAAAGGGTTTTTTCAAATATGGTGTTAATGCAAGGGATATCAATTATTTTAAATATGGGAAATTGAGAGGTCTTGGCCCTCAAGTTCATGGCCCAAGGAGGAAGTGTCAACTGATTTACATCTATTTCTTGTGAGGTTGTGACAACCCAAAGAGTAAGAAGGTCCATCATAGGGACTCCCTTTCAAATTAGAGGATATTAAGAAGTAACCTAGGGTGAGTGAACCTAACCCTATAAAATCTCAAGGAGACCCCATCAAAATATATTTTGATGAGGAAGAACATGGACAAGAACAACTAGCTATTAGTATAGTCTAAATGATGAAGGCTATTCCTATGGATGTGAATGGCATGGGAGTGGAAAATGGATCTATATTGGTGGATGAAGTAATAGTAGAAACATCCTTCTCAACCTTTGTAGTGAGTAAGGGGAAATTAATGAAAGAGGAAGTGTCAAATGGATCATCAGAGGTAGAAGTTGGAACTTACACCTGTTGAGTTCTTAAAATAGATGATATAGACACAACATTAAAAATAGGAACATAAACAAACAATAAAAAAGTGGTCTCAAGAACCTGGGTACCTGTGGTATCAAACACAACTAGTTATTTACCTTTCCCAACTTCAAGGCTCAAGATATTAACTTTCTCTAGCTTAGTTTCCTCATTAGAATACTCTTCTTCTTCTAAATCAACTACTTTTCTCTTTTTCACCTCTACTTGTTGGGGCACTATAGGTAAACCTTGAGTTTTTTCAACTATAGGACTACCTATGGGATTCATAGGCTTCATTTTGTATAAAATGGTGGTATTTAAATGTTAGGAGGAGCCTTATTGTCCTAAATTATTTTCTTCATCTATTTATACCCCTATAGATGTAGGATCTTATGGCTAAGGAATAGCCTTAGTCATTTAGACTATACTAATAGCTAGTTTTTCTTGTCCATGTTCTTCCTCATCAAAATATATTTTGATGGGGTCTCCTTGAGATTTTATAGGGTTAGGTTCACTCACCCTAGGTTACTTCTTAATATCCTCCAATTTGAAAGGGAGTCCCTGTGATGGACCTCCTTACTCTTTGGGTTGTTTTGTTGTTTATCCCTTCCAAAAATCTAAATGTGTCCACCCTATAAAGAGTGGATTTCTATTATCCAATTCCATCATAAATATTATAGGCTCCTATTGTATCATCCTCAAGTGATCCTCCTTCAATCTATAAATTCTTGCTCTTTCCAAAACTTCCTCATCATTTTTTGCATTCATAAACAAGAAGTCATAAGGATAATGGATGTGAATATAAGGGATATTGAAGCCCTATATGTGTTTTTGGATGGCTCCATGGGGATCATAGTCCTTGTGTTGAAGTGTGGGGAAATGATAAATTTTCCTCTTACCACCAACATATCCAAATGTTTTATCAAGGTCTAGACCATTATGCTAATAACTATGTGGTTTCCAAAGAATTTGGCTTTCTTTGTCCTAGTGAGGTCTTCCTCTATGCTCCACCATAATTGGAAATCAATTTATTCCATGGCCAATTTGTCTAGTACATACTTTGGAAGGAATAGGGGATGAACCCTATTTCCCCATATCATAATGATAGTGAAATCTAGATAAATAAAATAGTCAACTCTTGTAGAAAGTGTCTTTATAATATTAGGTCTAACCCTAGGCATTAGTGAACCATGGATTGTTTTCCAAATTTGAGGATAAACATCCTTGATAATCCTTACCATATTTTTCATATAATCATAAATGTACATAAATTTAAAATGATCATAGATTTTATTTTTGACAGAATCGATGGCTGGGATCCATAGCTCATTGAAAAAAAATTAGACTATTCCCATAATAACATCCAACAGATAAGACATCATATAAAAAAGGCTTGTAAGAGTGGGTTCCTTGTATTTTTGATTAACCTACTCTCTCAAATGAAAAGTAAAAATTTTACACAATAAAAATGTGGCATCACTGGTTAACATCATGTACAACAATGGCACCCAGTCCAAATGAAGAAAATGGATACTAGGCATACCATAAAGTCTATTGAGTAATTACATGATAATATGTACTACCATCCTAAAAAAATTTATGGTAGTAGGAACCTTAGGATTATTTCCCTTGAATATAATTGTCTCATTAGGTAAAAGCTAGGAAAACACCACCTTCTCCATTGTATTATTTTAATTCCATTATACTAACCTATGCTTGTCAAAGCAAGCATCTAGTATTTGTAATGACAAATACCTTTAGAAATCATATCCATGATGCATGATAAGACCATAAGATTGACAATATGATGTAAGAAAGTATCTTTCATGAGTTTGCCTATGAAGAACAAGTCATGAAGGAGGTTGATGCATGACATCACCTCAAGATTGGTAGAAGGAAAATGTAATCCTTGTCTTTTTAGGTCCATCAAATCCTTGATGAATACTCACTATGAGGGAGACACATTAACATATAATGATAATATGTCTATAGAATCGATAATTTTCCATAGTTCTGTATAATTTACATACCTATTATCACATATGGTAATGTTAAAGAATGTATCCATAAACTCTATTGAATCCTTGATTGAAAATAATTAGGGTAGAAATACTCCACTAAATGGTATGGATGAAGGAATCATTATTTTTTGTGTATTTTTATGTGCTATAGTATCCTCTATGTGCTTTGCATGCTCTATGAACAATTCTCACTTCCACTAGTCGATGGTATTATGCACAACGCTCTCACAGGTAGCTAGGGATTTTGTCATTTAGGATAGAAGTAGACTTTGAGTGCAAGTTTATTTGTAAGCAATGAAGGCTTCGATGGCTTCAAATCACATATATAGATTTTAACATTAAATACCAGTTCATGTGATATAAACTCCCAATGTTCACCTATTTTATATTTTTTACATAGTTCAAATTCCATTAGTTCTAGTTGGTGGGTGAGTTTAGAAAACTATTAGGAATTATTTTTTATTTATTTAGATAAGTATAGTAGGTATTTTGGCATTCAATAATTAGTAATTTAGGATTTGTATTAGGACCAGTCTTTACAAAAGACCTAAACAAAAATCCCAAAAACTTAATTCTTATCAAACAAAATATCTGAACAAAATGCCCAAAGCATATATAAAGCTTTATGGTCTATCAGAAAAAATGTCTAAAGAAAAAATTCCAAAGACCAAAAGTCTGTCAGATAAAATATCCAAAAAAAAATTTTGAAGATCCAAAATTTTTGATAAAGATAAGTCATTTTGAGATAATTGTTTTGGACAAAATGCCCGATGTAAAAAACCTAAAGACTAAATCTATTTAGAACAAAAGTTTTGAAGACAAAAAATTTCTACTTAATAAAATCTTGAATGAACAAGTACCAATAATAAAATTCTAATGAACAAATTCTAAAGAAGTTTTTGATTGAAAAACCCAATTTAAAAACCCACAAACCAAACCTATAAAAAAAAAGTCTGAATGAAGTACCTAAACAAAATTCCCAAATAAAAAGGCATGATGAATAAATCTTTAAATAAACTAAGTCTTGAAAACTTGCACAGTTCAAAAATTCCTAAAAAGGTATTAATAGAGTTAGTCCATAAAATACATAATACGATGCTCAATTTATAAATTATTTTAAGTATGAAGACTAAAAATCAATTTGTTCAACAAGTGTAAAAACATATAGAAGAAAATCACAAAAAATAAGGTTATAATCTAAAAAAATGTGGGTCCCCATCTCTTCTTGAATAAAAGGGGGATGTTGAGTACATCAAATGGAAACTTTTAGGGGGAATATTATTGAGTATTCACAAACCCAAAACTTTGGTTAGTAATCTCAAATCAAACATGATTTGTGCCATATAAAAATACTAAAATTAGAAATATGAAAGAGACTCCTAAGAAAATTTACACAACATACTTGCCTTCTTATCCTTGGATCTGTGTGTGTTGAAAGTGAAGTTCATTAACCTTTATAGTGTTGATTTTTTCAAAGTCTTGATGGAGTGGTAGGTTTATTTATATTTTCTATTAAAGCTCATTAAAACAAATGAATCTTAGGCATTGCTCTACTACCAACCAAGCATCCATAGCCCCAACAAAGATACCTTGGGCTCCCTCTCTTCATCTTCCTTCATTTTTTTGATCATGATGCATGGTTCATTGACCTTATTTCATCATTGAGCCATTTTGATTTTATTTAGATATTATTTTGGCTTGATTTCTCTTTTTAACTCATTGGTTATTTTTGTTATTTCCCTTTTATAATTATTTAAATGGAAAGAGGAGAGATGGAACCCTAGTCAGTTGGTATGTTAATAAAACAAATCATTACTAGAACATCCTTACTAGCTACATATGTACCAAGAATTATCAATTACAAAAAGTATATAATGTAATAAGTGTGCTTAATCCAATGAAATATTAAAACTTTATAAATTCATATGAATTACTTTTGAGAGCAACTTCCACATACCTAGTGAAAGTATTCAATTGTGACATAATCCAGAATGGTTCATAATTACCTACCTATATCCTAAAGACTCTAAACATAGAGACATACCTAATTTTTGAACATGTCCCAAGTTGTAATTATTTTTCAATCTTACCCCATTTTATATGTATATTTAAACATAATATAAGGGCTCAACTGGTTAAAATTTTATCTTGGTTACATCAGAGCAAACAAAATTTAGATTGTCACAAAAGCAACAAAGACAACTAATCTATAAATTCTTAAAACTAACCTAAGAAAATAAGAATTTAATCTAGGAATGTAAGAAATATAATCTAAAAAGCATAAAATATTTCATCAATCGATGGTAACTTTAGATGGTATAGCCATGAATTAATTCTTCAAAAAAATCTTATTAATTGGGTATGTGATTTCATTACCCTGTAAGTCCTTTAGATGAAAGGCATTATTTCCCAAAATCACTAAAATCTAATATGGTCTAATCCATAGTAGGGTATATTTTTTCATGCTTTATTTTCTTTTTATGGGCTTTATCTCAACGAAGCACCAGATTTGAGATCCTAAATTCATTAATATTTGCTCTCTTATCAAGCCACTTCTTAACTATGTGCTAATGTTTGTAAAGTTCTTTAATCATTAAGTACTTGAATCCTCCATTTCTCTTATATTCAATAGTCAAGACTATGTTTTATCACTTGGTTCCATGTAATCCTACATGAACTGATATGTTGGTAGCATCAAAATGACTGGGAATATTGGCTTGCATCTATATACAAATAGATAGGGTGAAGATTTAAGGTATTGGTTATATCTATTTTTAGTTTTCCCAAAGAGTAAAATTTAATAGATTATGCTAGTACCTGGTCTTATCCCCAACTAATTTCTTAATTTCATCTAGCATGGTCTTATTTGTTGATTATGCTAGTCCATTTCCCTTGGGGTATTGGTTAGAAGATGTCCTGATAGTGATGTGGTTATCATGTGCCCGCTCAGTGAATTCTACTAATATGAATGTTGTTCCATTGTCACAAACTAAAGAATAGGGGTACCAAATCTAGTTATGATGTGATCCTCTTGCTCTCTTCAATTCTTTATTGCTATGGCTTCAGTCCATCTAGTGAAATAGTCTATATCCATGAGTATAAACCTATGGCCTACTAAGGAATTTGAGTTAATGACACTAATAAAGTCTAAACCCCATTGGGTAAATATCCTTCCTTCAACATGTTCTAAAATCAATGCTACATGTACTTCTATTTTAGCCAAAGATTAACATTCATGGCATGTTAATGAGCATGAGCATCATTGAAAATTTTTGGCCAATAATAACCCATTCTTAAGATGCTGTGTTGTGGTATTCTCAAATGGATGACCACTTCCTATCTTTTGATCAAATTTTTATAGAATCTCTTTAGATTCATCTATAAATACACACATAAGATAGATTCCTTCATAGTTTCTTCTATAGAGAAATCCTTTCTTGATTGTGTAATGAGCAACTTTGAGCCTCAAATCTCTCCTTTGCTCTCTATTAAGTCCTATGGAACATGTACCTATAAGCATATATTGAATTATGTTAGTATACCATTCTCGTTTAGATAGCTGAGCTTCACATACCTTTTCAATAGTGATACATGAATTAGGTTTAGTCATGAGTTGAATAATGCCTTAAACTAAAATGATCTTTGTAGGCTTGATTTCTATGTTGAATTCCTATAGTTTTTCCATCAACTTGCCTTTGTATTATCTTAATTCATGATGTGAGAAGGTGAGATTTAAAATAGGTTTAGGCATAATGGTAATATTCTTATTACTCAATATGTAGTGTCAAAATTTCCTCACTAATTTAACAAGAGTGAATATTTGTTTATCAATCATGTAGTACCCCAATTCTACATCTTTTAGATTTATGTTCATAAACATAATTAGATGATCTATCTCATATTTATTTTATGTTATAATAACATCAATTATATGTTTTAAAGTGAATGAGTAAAAGTAGAAATTTTTTATGAAATATGGACTAATTAGTATTAGGGTCTGAGATATTGCATCTTTGATATTTTGAAAAGACTTTCCTAGTTGAGCATTGTATTCAGAGATCTAACAATCTCTACAAATCCTAACATAAACTTCCATACGAAGTTAATCTTCCTAAATAATGATCTAAGTTATTTCTTATTGTTTGGTGGTGCAATCTTTAAAGTTCCCTAAATTTTATCTTGATCAATAATGATCCCATATTTTATGATGATATGCCCTAATATCTTTCTTTCATTCACTCTAAATATGATTTTCTTTCAGTTTAGTGAGATACCAAACCTTTTGCATCTCTCAAATATTGATTGAAGTTGACCTACATGGTCATTCCTATTATTTGAAAACATAATAAGATCATCTTTTATTAGGATAAATGGCATGCTATTATACATATAATTTCTCCATTTCATAGTAAATGCAACCTTCATCCTATCCTCTAATTGTACTAGTACTTGATTATAGCCTAAAATCCATCCAAGAAGGACATCATTTGAGAACCACTTACTATCTATATAACCTCATCCAAATAAGGTAGGGGATAATTGTCCTTCTCATAATCCTTATTCAAGTTACTAAAATCAACACATAATCTAATCTCATTGTTCTTTTTTTAGAATAGAACCAAATTGGTCACCCAGGTAGAATGTTTAATTGGGAAGACTATTCTTGTACTTAGTAACTTCTCTAGGTCTCTTTAAATGAGAGGATATAGGATAGGATTGAATAGTCTCTACCTTTGTTTGAATAAATTATGGTTTGGTTTTAGAGGAATTATATGAGTGATGATCTAAGGCTCATAAAACTTGAAATCTGCATAAGTCCAAGAAATGACATCTTTGTTTGAGTAATTAAATCCTTCACTCATTATCTTTCTTCTAGGGTGTAAATGAGGCTAATGTGAACATAGCATGGGTTATATTCATCTCAAATATTTTCCATTTTGAATTTAGATTAATTGACCTTAGGCTACCTAAGCTACTGAGATTAAGGATCTATGACAAATGGTCTTTCTAAGGAGACCAACCTAACTAGAATATGATTCTTTCTGAGCTGGAGAATACCTTCATTATCTAATTCTTTTTGATAGAGATGATTAACTTCCTTATCATTAATGATTTGGGAATCAAATTACCCTAAATTAGTTAGAAAATAAATAATATATTGATCATCATCAAAGACTTAGAAATTTTCTATATTGTCAGGAATAAATGGATAATTTACTAGTTCAATAGAGAATCTCTTTACCTTAAATTCTTGGAGAGGCTCCAAATTAGTAAAAATAGTAGCTAGTGAATCTACATCTTGATTCTTCTCTCTAGGAATGGCTACTATGTTGAAAGCTTCAAATATCTCAATAAGGTACCATGCTTTATGTTTATCCCTTAATAAATAAGATAGTTTACACTAATATATGTTTTTAACATGATCGACTACCAGCTTTGAATCACCAAATACTAGCACCTGCTTTACATTATTCTTGAGTGCAAATTGTAATCCTAAAATTAGATCTTAATACTCAACCTTATTATTAGTGAAAGGGAACTATAATATATATTATACCAATAATTTCATTCCCTATGGATCAATTATATTAACTCTTATGCTTGATCCTTTCTTGGATCTACCACCATCAAAGTGTAAACTCCATAGCTAATCAAAACCTTTAGACTCTAGATTTTGTACTTGATTTTACATAGTGAAAGTATAAATGCCAAGGTTGGGGGATTCATACTTAACCTCTTCATTCTTGATGTTATAATCTATAATAGGGTACTTCATCATTGATTCCTTATTATTTTTGATTTGATTTGAAATGCCTCTCTATGGTATCTAGATGTGAAGGAATTCTATAAAAATAAATCCAATAAGTGTTTTGGACTAGTCTCTACTTAGCAATAATCCATAGAATTTAGGTATGTCTAATACAAGGATATCAACGGCCATCTAGACTCATGATTCATATGATTCTTGAATACTCACAGTTTTCAATTATCTAACTACTAGTACCACTTTTTTATCCAATTGTGAAACTATTCTCTTTGAATGGTTTAGAGTTAAACCAAGATTTTGACATATGGAAATAGGCATAATAGTTGAAGAGGCTCTAGAATCAACTAAATAGTTATGAATATTCTTACTAAACATTTTGATAGTCAAAAATAAGGGTGAAACTTATGGCTTACTTTTATATATGACATTGGTGTTACTAGATTTTGCTTTATCTGTAGATTCTTTGGTTCTCTCCATAGGGGCCTACCTAGTAATAGTCTTCCATAGCAAGTCCTTATGTTTAGTGATCTAAGATAACTAATGAAGAGTTATATTTTCTTTTATCTTCTTCATGTCTTCAATAATTTTGTATCCTCTTTTCCTCTAATCCTCCTTATTCTGAGGTTGATCATTCCCTCTTGGGGGAGGTGGATTATTGTCAGCTTTAGGATTGGGTGTAATTATTATGATGTTTGGAGGAATAGATGTTATGAATGGTTGATTATTATTTATATTATAACCAACTCTATGGAATTTCTAAAAAGTGTGAATCTCATCCATGTCTTCTGGTATATTATCATCTTCACTTGGAAAGGTGAACTCATGAGTCTCAAAGAATATAGTAGTGCTTGAAGAGCTATGATCCTAGTGAGACTCTGGTGGATTATGCACCTAGTCCTATCTAACTACATCTCTTTTAAATATTTCAAATACTACACAAAATTCAACAAAATCAATCTCACCATGCTAAAAAGCTATTATGAATTCTTCACCAAATAGGTAGAGTTATTTCTATCATGTTAATCCTTGAGAGTTTTCTAGGCTACTCCATGTTGTTTGTAGGCCTATTTAAGGGTTTATTATATCTTTATAATCTATACTTTTTATTCCCACTTGGGGAATTATCATTACCCATCTTTCTTTGCATATTAAGGAAGTCATTACTCATTTTTTAGACCATCTTATGAATATAATTTAACTCAGCATTTTTAGAGTTAGTGCCTTTTAGATAATGGTAGTAGACATGGAAAATTGTTGATTCTATTGGTAACCATTTCCTTGTGTATGATTGTTCAATAATATGTAGTTTGATTACATTTCCTACATTAGTAGAGGTAGTATCTATAGCTAGTTCTGATTGAATGTAGGAATGTTTTGCTTTATATGTGGAATCAGATTCAATGTTGGGAAGCCATTATTGATGTTAGGTATGATAGGGACCTAGGGATTGGGCTTCCTATCAATGTAGATAGCCTCTTTGTATGACAATACCATTTTTTTTGGCAATACCTACTCTTCTCAAGAATACTACAATAATTGGGTCTAGATCATTCTTGTACATCTCCAGTGTTAATACTAATTCTATCTTGAACCTTGGGCTTAACCATGTGTACATATGTTGAAACCTTGCATTGAAATCTTGGACTAATTTATTAGGCTCACTCTTCATGATGGTGAAGTTTTGATATATTAAACTAGGACCGGTGACTAATCTAAATAATTAAATAAAATTTGCTTGACATGCATCCTAAGAAGTGATTAATTTTTTGATTAGATTGAAATACTAATCATAAATAGCATCCATTGGTGTAAAAAATAATAATTTTCATGTAACATCCTCATTGATAAAATTCATTAACCTTAAGATAAGTTTATAAGATTTAATATGTTCCTTTGTTGTCCTTGATCCTAAAGGAGAGAAAGATGGCAAGTAATTTTCAATATTTCTAGGTAAATCATACGCCTCTCTTAAGATAGAAATAGAAGATCCAACTAACCAAGGTGGATGATCCATTTGATGATTAATAGGTAAAGGATTTCTTACCAGTGAAGGGGTCCTAGGTATATTAGTGCAATTATAGGTCTCCTATGATTTGACAAGGGTGAGAGTAGAAGACCAGCCTAGGAATTAGATCTATTCAGTCTCTTGGGTGACTCTAGTGAAACTCTATATGGAAACTAAACTCTTTTATCAGAGGTATTGGCCCTCCTTCCAACATTATAAATAGTACATTGATGAGTATTTTAACCACACCAATCTCATATTGAGATAGCCTCTAACATTTTAGTATCTCAATGGAGTTAGACTCCACTCTAGGGCACAAGTTGTAGGTATGCAGTATTAACAACCTATTGATGGAATAGAGGTTAGTGCATGTAGGTTATTGACAATTTTTTTATATGGGGGGTGGTATATTAAAAATTAAGTGAAAATATATATGATTTATATGGGTGGTTGGTTGATAATCTAAAGTGGGTAGGTCTAAAAAATAAACTCAAAAAGGAAGGTAAGGTAAGGAAAAAAATTAATCTCTATGGTCTTTAAGAATCACTTCCCTGAATGATTACTAAGTGGAAAAGTGATTTTAAGACCTATGCCTAATGCTATAAATTATTGCACACACATAGTCAGACATGGCTAAGTCTAAGGGGATACTGATATAGCAAACTCATGAGCCTCATTTAAAATTTTCTCATTTTAGATTAGCTATTGCACACACTTAATCAAGAGGTTATGGATTGATCTTAGTGAGGCATATGAGGCAATTATTTCACACACATAGAAAACTATATCAAAATAAATTATTTCTAGACTCTCAAAATTATGAATTAATCAACTTAACTATCTTAACCAGTATAATTTACCAATCATTGAATCATTATTGCACATCTAAGACTAGTATATTAATCAATACAAAAATAACCCATTAATAGTTGTTTCACACTAAGTATTATTGAATCATACAACTAAATAAATAAAATATAATTACACAAATATTCCTATGTAAAAACATGAGTAGATAACTAAAATTGCTTTTGTCTTATATATTAAAAATTGTTTGACAAATCCAAACTGTGGATTCTAATTATTTAAATAGACATGGGGAAGGGGTAGTCTTATCCTCTAAGTTCATGTAAAATTCAATACATGTAATAGTTATAACTTGAGTTATAACTAAAGTAAAAACTATATAGAGTTTATCTCTAAGTTTTTAAACAGTCTAAGTTTGCCTTTACAAAAATCATGAAACATGTGCATGTGTACAAAATGAATTTAGGAAATTTTACAATATGTTTCAAAATTATAATAAAGATAAAAATATATAAAATATATATACACCATTACAAAACATTTATGTAATAATTATAAAACTTTCAAGGATTCATTGTCATCTGAATAGTTGCATGGACCTTAGTCACTATAGTGGTTGAGGTTCTATACATGGAAACTACTATTGTCGATGTGAAACTAGAAGTAGAAACTTGAGCTTCATTCTTCTCCACTTAAATATCATGTGAACACTTATGATAAACATCATGCTAGTGATGAATGATCTCTAAGTTCAATAGAGGTGTTTTGTGTACTCTATCAACTTGGCCCAAGAGCTTTGTATTCTCTATTTTGGTCACTTGGAAGTTGATCTTGAATATCTCAACTTCAGTGACCTTCTTGGTGAAGCTTAATTCAGCCTCTATGTCCTCCAATGGTATCCCCTATAGACATATCTTGAAATTATTTGTAGCCTCCTAAATAAGTTGATCAAATTTGATATTAATGATCAACTTCCTTATGGTGTCTTTTACCTTAGATAATTTCAAATCATTTAAAATTTGAAGAATGAGAGCCTTATTCTCTTGATACTTGGGGAGTAAAGCCCCAACTACTTTCACCCATTCCCAAGCTTCTTTTATTCTAATGAATACCATGTTGAGGGAATTGGATGCCTCTAGTGGAATCATGAGGTCTACATGGCTATAAGCCTTATTACCTATATAAATAATCAACATCTTCATTTTATTACCATCACTTTTCAAATAATTAAATAATTTATTGGTTTTATTAATATATGGGGCTATTTCAACCCACATGAATTCCAATTCTTATAATTAATTATAACATTTAGAATTTTCCTATTGAACCTTAGCCTCAATATTGTTTGGTATATGGATAGTCTTTTTTTTTTCAATTTTTACAACTCTACATCTAGCTCTTGCTTGGTCATCTTTATTCCCTCATGGATTGACACCATGGCATCCTATTATGCCTCGACAAGGGATATAAAATATTCCATGTAAGGTGATTTCCATATATGCCTATTTTATCTCTTTAGGAGGGATAAAACCTTCTTCCACTCCTAAAAAAATAATTCCCTACCTACATCATCTTCAAGCTTCCTCTTCTTCACCCTCTCAATGCTTTAGAGTTTTGTCAAATTGGGTTGTAATAGAGGGGAGCTCAATTATTTTTAATCTTGGAAATTGATAGGTCTTGGTCCTCAAGTCCATGGCCTAGGGAGGAAGTGTCAATTTTTTTATATATTCTTCTTATGAGGTTATGACTATAACCTCTTATTTAGCCTCCTCAGATACATGTCTCTTCTTAGAAGCTTTAACAATGGTGTCAGGAAAGGAGGGCCATATAATATTAGATAAATCCACTCCTCCAAAATGAGGGAGTGGATGGACTATGACTATTTGTGGCTTTTCCATTTTCCCCTTACCTAAGGTCATGACAATGGTCTATTATGATGGAGTGGTTAATGCATGAGGAGGGTGATTTGGGTGGATTAGACATGAAGCTAAGCATGGCCATGGCTATTTATACCTTCCTAAATGCCCTCTTAATTTTCATTGATATAATAGTGGAAGTGATATAAGGAATATAAGAAAAGGCCATGATGGGTGTGGATGTCATGGGAGTGGAAAATGGATCTATGGTGGTGGATAAACTAATAATAGAAACATCATTCTCAATATATAGGTGAGTAAGGGGAAATGAATGAAATAATAAATGGTAAATGGATCATCATAGGTGGAAGTGGGAATTTCCACCTTTATAGTTCTTAAAATAGATGATATAGACACAACACTAAAAATAGGAACAAAAGTAGATAATAAAGAAGTGGTCTCAAGAACCTAGGTACTTGTGGTGTCCTCCATAACTGGTTCTTTACCTTTGTCAACTTTAAGTCTCATGGAATTTGCTTTCTTCCACTTAGTTTCATCATTGAAATCCTCTTCCTCTTCCTCCAAATGAAATTTTCCCCCCTCTACCACCTCTACTTGTTGGGACACTGTAGGAAAACCTTGAGTTTTTTAAACTATAAGACTGCATGTGGGGGTACTAGGCTTCCTTTTATATAAAATGGTTTTCTTTAGTTTTGAGGAGGATCCTTATTGGCATGAAGTAGATGTTTCATATATTTCTACCCCTATATATGTAGGATCTTATGTTTAGGGAATATATATAGTCATCTAAACTATAATAGTAGTTGGTTTCTCTTGTCCATTTTCTTTTTCATCAGAATCTATATTAATGAGGTCTTATTGAGCTCCCCTAGGGTTAGGTTCACTCACCCTAGGTTATTTATTATTATTTTTCAATTTGAAATGGAGTCCCTGTGATGGACCTCCTTACTCTTTACATTGTTTTTCTATTTGTCCCTTTTATAAATTTGACTATATTGACCCTAAAAGAGTGACTTTATGTTATCCAAATTCCTCATTTATATTGTAGGCTCCTTCTGGATCATCTTCAAGTGATCCTACTTCAATCTAGTAATTATTTCTCTTTCCAAAACTTCCTCATCATTTTGTGAATTCATAAAAAATAAGTCATAAGGATAATGGACATGACTGTCAGGGATATTTAAGCCCTATATGTGGTTTTTTATGGTTCCATTGGGATCTAATTCCCTATGTGGAAGTGTGGGGAAATGATAAATTTTCCTCTTACCTTGAACATCTCAAAAAAAAAATCTCATGGTATAGACCATTATGCCAATAACTATGTGGTTGTCAAATAATGTGGATTTCTTTGTTTTGGTGAGGTTTTCCTCTATGCTCTACCATAATTGGAAATCAATTTATAGCTCAACCAACTAGTTTGGTACATACTTTGGAAGGCATAGGGGATGAACCCTATTTCCTAGATCATAATGATAGTGAAATTAAAATAAAGAAAATAGTCACCTCTTGTAGAAAGTGTCTTTATAATGTTGGGTCCAACACTAGGCATTGGTGAACCATGGATTACTTACCAAAGTTGAGGATGAACCTCCTCAACAATCCTTACCATTTTGTTTGTGTAATCATGAATGTGAATAAATTTAAAATGATCACAAATTCTATTTTTGATATAATCAGTGGCTAGGTTCCATATCTCACTTAGGATTTTGTAAATTTTTCCCATAATAACATCTAACAAATACAACATCATATAAAAATGGTCTATAAGAGTGGTTCACTTATCTTTGTGAATATCCTACTCTTTTAAATAAAAATTTATAATTTTTCCCATTGCAAACATGGTATCACTAGTTAGTATCATGTGAAATAATAGCACACAGTCCAAATGGATAAAATGGATACTAGACATACCATAAAGTCAGTTGAGCAATGCAATGCCAATTCATACTCTAATCCTAAACTTGTTTATGGGAGTAGGACCCTAAGGATTATTTTCCTTGAATTTAATTGTTTCATTAGAGAAAATCTAGTAAGACATCACCTTCTCCATCATATTATCTTGATTACATTGTACTAACTTGTGCTTGTTGAAGTAAGCATCTAGTTTTGGTAATGACAAATCCCTTTAGAAATAAGCTCCCATAATGCATGCTATAATCATAAGATTTCTAATATGATGTATTAAATCATCTTGACTGACTTTGTCTATGAAAAATAAGTCACGAAGGAGGTCAATACATGGCATAAACTTGGGATTGGCAATAGAAAAATGCAATCCTTATCTTTTTAGGACCATAAAATCCTTGATAAATAGTAAACATAAGGGAGACACATTTCCATCTAAATTTAATATGTCTATGAAATCAATAACATCCCATAGATCTAAATAATTTGCATACATATTGTCAAAGATGGTAATGTCAAAGACTATATCCATAAACTCTGTTGAATCCTTGATAAAAAATGGTGAGGGTAGAATGGTTCCCTAGAATGTTTTGGATGAAGATGAAATTGTTCTTTATGTGTAATTAGATTAGCTATAGATTCCTCTATGTTCTCTACATTCTCTATGAAAAATTATTGCTTTCACTATTTAATTGTATTATGTACAACACTCTCATAAGTAACTAGGGCTTTTGTCATGCAAGATAGTAGTAGACTTTGAGTGCAAGTTTATTTGTAAGTAATGAAGGCTTCAATGTCTTCACATTATCTATATAAATTTTATCATTGAATACTATTTTGTGTGATATAAATTCCTAACATTCCCCTATTTTGTATTTTCTACATAGTTATAATTGGTAGGTGACTTTAGCAAACTATTAGGAAGTATTTTGGCTTTATTTGGCTAAGTATAATAGGTATTTTGGCATTCAGTAATTGGGTATATGGGTTTTTTTTTGGGACTAGTCTATACAAAAGACCTAAACAAAAAGCCCAAAGACCTAATTCTTTTTGAACAAAATGCTCTAAGAATATATAAAACTATATGGTTTGTAAGACAAAGTTTTTGTAGAAAAAATACTAAAGACCAAAATTCCATCAGACAGAATGTCTAAAAAAAATTATGAAGATCCAAAAATTTTGATAAAGATGAGTCATGTCAGGATAATTATTTTAGATAAAATGCCTGATGCAAAAAAACTAAAGACTAAATCTATTCTTAAAAAAAGTTTCAAAGATAAAAAATTCCAACTAAATAAAATCCCAAATAAAAAAGTGCCAATAAACAAATGTTGATGAAAAAATGTTGAATAAGTTTTAGGTTAAAAACCTTGAAACAAAAAATCCAAAAACCAAACTTATCAAACAAAATGTTTGAACAAAATGCCTAAACAAAAAGTCCAATTGAATAAATATCCAAATAAACTATGTCCCAAAACCATTTATAGTTCAAAAAACTCCCAAAAAGGTATTAATAAAGATAGTCCATAAAATTAATAATATCATGCTAAATTTCTAAATTCTTCTATGTGTGAAGACTAAAAATCAATCTACTCAATAAGTTACACAAACATATAAAATAAAATCTCAACAAATAAGGATATAATTTGAAAAAAAGTGGGTCCCCATCTCTTCTTGAATAAAATTGGGATATTATTGGGGTCAACATCAATGATGTGGCATGAGGCATCATACTTGGTGTCACTTGAAATGATATTTACAATTATTTCTACATTAGGACTTATCTTTTGAAATGGTCTTTAGAATAACCCCACACCAAGTCTTAAAATTAGGAAATAGTACTAGCTTTAGTCACATCCACATGGAATTAAAGGAACTTATCAATATTTAGAATTGGTGTCCACCTAATGCTCATACATATAGAATATAAAATAGAAAACATCTAACCTATTGGGAAAGAAGTACAACTATACTTCTACTATAATGATCCATGGTTATCTCCTAAAGTTTCCATGTGTCCTATAAGGATAAATTTTTTTGAAAAGATAAGTTAGCTTGACAAGACAATAGTTCATGTTTATTACAGAAGTTTCATCTAAAAAGTGTCACTTTTGGTTTTCACTTTTCATTAGTTTTTTTAAATTTTTTTTATATTTTTAATTTTTGAAGGGAGGAGAACCACCATTTGACCTTAGTGGAAGAACCAGGTTTTTTTATAAGTTAAAATCAGTATTGATTATATTTAATGAATTCCTCCTTGATAATAAGTATCCTATACACTTTAAGTTATGACCATTGACCAAAAGTGTCCTTTGGTTACCATAAATTGGTTGAAGTTGGGTAGAGCCATTGTTGTGAATAGTTTTGATTAGTTATGGCCCCAACCATATTGGCTTGAGATTACCTTTGAAATTATGGAATTTAGAATCAAATATAAGTACCCAATCACCTTCTTGAAATTATTTCTCTTTAATATGAGTATCATGCCACTGTTTTCATTGCTTTTGGATCATGATGTTTTGAGTGAATGCATCCATTCTTAGTTCATCCAGCCCATTTAGTTGCATGAATATTTTCCTTATGTGCTTCATCAATATTAATTCCCATATTAGCTATTATTTTCAGTTTCTAAAGTTCAAACTTTATTGGCACAAAGGTTTCTTTGAAAACACAAGTTCATATGGAGAGAATCTTATGGTAGTCTTCCATGTTGTATTATATGCCCAAATTATTTTATGTATTATATCAAACCCAATATTTCCTATTACTATTCACTATTTTGGTTAGAATTTTTTCAACCTCTCAATTGGTGACCCCCATTTTCCCATTATCTTGGGGGTGATATGGTGAATATTCCTAGTGATTGATTTGGTACAATTCTAGAAAATCCTTGATCATGTTAGACATGAATTGGGGCCCTTCATCATAAACAATAGATCCAAGATCTCCAAATCTCAACATGATAATATGATATAGGAAATCATCAACCATTTCCTACCTAGCAAAGGTGAGTGCCTACACTTTATCTCACTTAGTAAAATAATCATTACATACTAATAACTACTCATTTATTTAAGATATTGGGTTGAATGGTCCAGCAAAATCCAAATCTAATTTCTCAAATGGTTCTATAACTATTTGAGGATGGAAAGGCATTTTTTGAGGATAGATTAGGCTTGCACATCCTTTGACAAGGATCATATTACCATACAAACATTTTTATAGTCTTACAAAGAGATGGCCAATAATAACTTACACCAATAATCTTATGAATGGTCCTTTTTTCTAAATAATGTCCTCCTAGTTTACTATTGCATGCTCTTATGATCTCAAATAATTCATCTTATCTAACATACCTATGAAGTACATGATCAAGTCCAATTTTAAATAACATGCCTTTAGACCATTTAAAATGTGAACTAGATCTAATCAAACATGTTATTTCATTACAAGTAAATGAATGGGGAAACGTCCCTATTGCCAAGAAATTTTCCATGTTTGAAAACCATGGGGAGTATGTAGATATAGAAAATAGTAATTCATCTAGAAAAAAATCCTCCACAGTTTCATTTTCACTTGTAGTAATCAATCTAGACAAAAAATTAGTGACAACATTATACTTTCCAACTTTGTCTATAATGGTAAAGTCAAATTATTGTAACAACAATAGCAATCTAATAATTCTCCCACCTACTACTAGTTTATTCACTAAGTACTTAATAGATAAATGATCTGTATAGATAAATACCTATTACCCAATAATGTAATGTCTAAACTTTTTTATAGCATAAACAAAAGCAAGAAATTATTTTTCCATGTTAGTGTAATTTTTTTCTATGGGAGTAATATTCTTGTTGATATAATAAATGGTATACATTTTTCCTTCCTCATCTTTTTGTCCTAAAACTACACCTAGTGCATTTTTGGAAACATCAATATAAATATGAAAAGATTGTTCCCAATTAGGTCCTTTCAAAATTGAGTAGTCATAAGTTTTTTTCTTAATGTTTTAAAAGCTTCTTGACATATATCATTCCATATAAATCCACTATCTTTTATGAGTAAGGAAAACATAGGTGTAGCTATTTTGCTAAAGTCTTCAATAAATATTCTATAATATCTTACATGACCAAGAAAACTTTTGACATAGATTTGTGCTTGAGGAATGGGGAGACTAAAAATTACCTCAATATTCTTAGGATTCACTTTTATTCCTTGAGAAGAGATATGATGTCCTAAGACTATGCCTTCCTCAGCCATTATTACACACTTCTCATGACTCAAGGATACTTTATGTTATTCATATTTGGTGAGAAATTTATCTAAATTACTCAAGGGTTCATCAAATATGTTTACATGTATAGTGAATGCATCCATGTATACTTACACACAATCATTTATAATATCAACAAATATGGCTAACATTACTCTCTGAAAGGTAGTAGGTGCATTACATAATCTAAAAGGAAGGACTGTATAAGCAAATATTCCCCAGGGGTAGGTAAATTTAGTTTTATCTTGATTTTTAGGGGGTATTATGATTTGATTGTATCTATTGAACACATCTAAGAAATAAAATTACTACTTTCCTATCAAGTTATGCAAGACTTGATCAATAAAAGGCAAAGGAAAGTAATCTATCATAGTGGCTTTATTCAATTATCTGTCATCTATGTAGACTCTCCACTTTCAATTATTATTAGGTATAATGACCAAAGGTGAAACCCATTGAATATTAGATATGGGGTAAATAAAACCAATTTCCAATAGTTTTTCTATTTCTATCTTTACCATTTCTTTCAAGGTTGGGTTTATTCTCAATTGTGATTATATGACTAGTCTAATAGCTTTGTTGTAGATGTGATGGGTATAGATACTAGGATGTATTATTTTCATATCACTATAATCCAAATAAAAGGATTTTTTGGTTGTACCAATACATTAAACACTTTAATTTCTTGATGGTCAGTTAGCCAGCTATTGGTATTCAATAGTTTATTAGGATGGATTACAATTTGTTTAATACCTAGAATGATGGAATTTACCTAATTATATTCACTCATCAAAAAATTAAATGGATATGGATTTGGTAGTAGCATGTGAAATGTAGCCACATAATTGTAAAAGGTTTCACTTTTGGAGAGAATATTGGTCAATAGACAATGAAAATCATTTAAAAATGATTTGTTCCCTTCTTGAGCACAGTCAACTATGGCTTGTTAGATATCTTGTGGACCAAATAACATGTTTGGAGGACTTATGACAATATCTTGGTTCTCAATAACAAAGATAATTTTTTTCCATTCATGATTGTTCATATTTGGAGCTAAGTTATTAGTATTCATAACTAAGCTTTCAATATTCAAAACCAAGATATCAATCTTTAAAACTAAGATTTTAGACTTTAGAGCTAGTCTATTAGACCTCAGAGCTAGGTTGTCTTGGTCCAAATCTTTTGTTATCTATTCCTTAAATACTTGGACATGTTTTATGATAACCATGTCTAAGGAATACACACTATTCTAATATTGTTTAGGTTGATCCACCCATATATGTTCAAAAAAATCCATTAAATATTTAGCAGGTAGATAAAGGGAGATTTGTTTGGTGTGTATTTCATTATAAATGGTCATATTACCAGATATACAATCAATTCATGTTATGATTGTATCTAACGAATGTCTTCCAAGAATAATTAGATACCCTACCTTCATGGTTTTAAGTTGAAGGATCATGAAATATATAGGGTATTCCCAGGATTATATGGTGATTGGAATGTTTTATATGGTTCCTTTAGGAACATTAATGTGTTGATCTACCATTTTCAAAATTATAGTGGTAGGCTAAAGCCCTATGAGGGATAAAAATCCACTTATTTGACTATAATTATGTTGATATTAGAACCCAGATATATAAGTACATTTGGTATGGATTTTTTCCTAATTTTCACCATCATTATAAGACTACTAGGGTCTTCATATTTAAGAACTAGTATGTTTCTTTGTAGTAAATCAATAATTTTCTAGTTACCTAATTTTTTTTAGGATATTTTATATTTCTACCTAGTGATTTGATGCACAATATTCTAATTATTTAATTAAATTTAGGAATATCCTTAATAGATATTAACAATCAAATTTATATCTTCATATCTCTTAATCCTTGCATTAATTTATAACTCTCCCTAGTTTTTTATTCCTTAAGTCTCTTTCAAAATGGAACATCAGGGGGATATTGAATTTTGGTTGGTGTGATTGGAGTTATGGTGAATTCTACGTTGTCTTCATTTGGTTCTTGGAGTACAATCAAATCAAGAGTGTTTTTATCATTGGAAATTTTAGTTATGGTAATGGATGAATCTCCTACTACCTTTCCTAACCTCAGCTAAACATTATTACAGTCAGCTAAACCACTTACAATACTACTTTCTTGATTAACTCCATAAAGAGGAGTATTTTTACTATTCTTAGGATTTACCAATGGTTGGGTAGGTAACTTTGGTTGGTTAACATTTTGCTAATTTTGTGGTGCTGAGGTTGTGACGGCATCAATTCCTACCATGGAGGAAGCCTTATCTACATTTCATTATGAGATAATTATTGATCTAGCCATTAAGGTGGTGACTATTGTATCTAATTTGGTTGTTGGTTTTTTTTGTTTTGCCTAGGGTTGCAAAGGATTTTTAGGTGTCCCCCACATCTATGGCATCCATTATTAAGTACCTCATGGTTGTCATTGTGGTTCCCACATTTGTGGTGTGACTTGTCTAGCCCATGGTGTCATCCATGGATTGGGGGAAAATCTTGGACCAAATTGATTTTGAGGTTGGGAGTATTGGTTTCTTATCATTGAATAAATTTCACTTCCTTAACTAAATTTATTGCTTATTTTACTTAGTTTCTCATGGTATAAAGATCATTCTAATTCTTGGTGTCATGATCTAGGTCACAAATGTTGCATAGCTCCAATTTATCTATAAAACAATCTTTTACCACGTGTTTAAGCCTAAATCTAGGAAAATATATTGAAATTTATTCAAATTTGGTGGTATTAAACTTTGATTTGAGACCATATAATGTGGATGTTAATTGTACTAGAATATATATTTTGAAATTAGCAAATTCTTCCATTAATTGGCCAATGTCAGGTGATTTTCCTAATCATGATGTCCTTATGTTAGGTCTTGTCTAGGAATAGTTAGTACATAATGCTAAAATATAATGAAAGGTTAACTTGTCAATGTCACCCTTTCCTATTAGGTTCAAATCATCACATGTATCATCATCTATGACTTTAGGAAAAACTATCTTTATGACCTCCTCTGTGAGTTGGTAACCACTCTATTTATGCAAATATGAACATATCAAGGTACTATTCTAAAGATTCATCTTCTTTTTGTTTTATCTTGAAAATATATTCCTTTCGTTCTCTCACTCTAAAATAATATTAATATTTACCAATAAATTTGGTTTACATTTTTTCCCATGTACTTAAAGCATTACCCTTAAGGCCCATGAACCATCTCATGGTTGTGTCCTTATGTGTAGATGGGAATGACTTCAAATTATGATTGTTAGTGATATAATCATATGTTTGGTAGAGAACTAAAAATCAAAGAGGAATTGATCTATGTCCTCTAAGGATTTAACTCTAAAGGTAGTTAGAATATATGGCAAGATATTTTTCATAGAAGTCTTATCATCAGGACCTAAGTTGATTGGATAGGAAAAATTTATATCATGTTGAGGCTACTTATCAAGGTTTTCTACATATGCATGATCATCTCCCATATCTTCTTTCCAAATTTGGTTTATCAATTCAATCTAAATTCTCTTCTTAGTTTCTTAACCTATGGTCTATTGACTTAGGAAGAGAATATTCATTGAAAATTAGATCTTCTTCATGTAGAGCTTGTGGGTCAAATCTCACTATTCCAAAAAGGGGATTCTCAAGATAAATTATTCCTATGGGAGAAGATGACATGAATAGAATTCTTCTTGTAGGATCTATTTGTGAGGATGAACCTTTTTCAAGACAGGAATTATAAAAAGTTTGTATACAAATATCAATTACCCTTCTTTCACTTTTTGATCTTTCTAGCAAGGATAGAACCCTCTCTTCTTGTTTTATTTGGGAGTGTTTAGAGATAAACCATCCTTGAGAATATCTTAGGCAATTCATAAATCTAAGGAGTCCTTGATTTTTTTTGTGTTTTTGGGGTATATGATTTTTTTGAATTTTCCCTATATAACTCTAATATAAGATCTCACTAACACTTATTTATTAAGTGTCCCTGATAATGGCACAAAAAATTATAGGTTGTCTCTATACCTTTCATTTAACTAATCAATGGATTGGTGTCATTTTATACTAGGGCCAGTGTCTAAGGCTATATGAAATGAGATGTTGGATATTTGAGTTAACAAGTCATTGTTTATGGGGTTTGTACTCTATTGTTGATTTTTAAATCATAAGGACAATAAGTAAGATTCTAATTCTATGTTATAGAACATGTAAATCTAGAAATTTTTGCTAACTAAATGTCCCTTATGGCATTCCTTATTGAAATAATTATTTGGTTCACACCATTAACATTCATAACTTAAAAATCTAGCATATGACACTACAATGTCCTCGCTCAACTTACCTAGCTAGGTAGGATAGTGTTATGTTTTAGAATGTGAGAATATTGATTGCCTATTGTCACCTAGACATTTTATTGAATTTTTTTGAATATGGAGATGATTAACAAACTTTAATTCTTATAATATTTGAAAGACACACCTTGTAGAAATAAAAATCACTTGCATTGAAATAAAACAAGCTTTAAATTTAATGAAATCACACTTTCATTAAAAAAACACACTTTGCATTAAAATGGAAATCACACTTTACATTAAAATGGAAATCACACTTTGTATTCAAATGAAATATACCTATATCAAAATAAATACATTTTTAAATTATACACTATAAATACTAATTGTCCTAATATTTGGAGAGAAGTGGGCCCTTGCTCCTTCATCATAATAGGATCAAATTTAACTCATAAGTGGAATAGAATGTTGTAATTTTATTAATAATTCATTATCAAAATAAACATATATAGATGCTATGAATTTTTATACAAATTACACTTGAATATTTCTTCTCTTTATTACCTATTTTCTATTACCTTGAAATGAGAAGGAGACATGTTCTTATAGCACATTTAAATGACTATTCTTATAATAAAAAATCTAGAAATCTAAATATCCAAATACACTTATTCTAAATAGAATATCTAAGAATCAGATCCCATGCTTATAAAGAGGTATTGGAACTTATTCAACTAATAATAGACCAAGTATAACTAACATATATATGAAGATATTATGTCTAGTTTTTACAAAATATAAATACATTTATATTTAGATCATTTTTAGACTATTAATATGAATATTAATGTCTAAAACAAGATATCTAGGGAGAGAAAATATTTATATGTATATTAGATATCTTTGGAGTTGTTATATCAATTTGCAAAGTATAGCTAGGAATATTTGGAGTGTAGATAGGCATCTTTAGAGCATGGATGGACTAGTCTTTGGAGCATCATCAAAACATCTTTGGAGCTGCCTATAGATCTTAGGAGTTTTGATGGAGCATTTTTTGAGTTATTTACATAGATATTTGGACCTTGACTAAGGATCTTCATATCTCACTATGTTTTATGCCAAGACTTCAAAATTGTTGCCAAGGTGTTTCCAAAAATTTTGATAACCTCTCAAAATAATCCCACCATAGATATGTATCTCTATATGCAAAACTATACTCATTTTATCCAATTTAGACACAAATAATAGGATAGAGAATCAATAATGTATCACATAGGAATAAAATATAATAAACTCATTTCCTACATAGATGAGACCTTAACTATTAAATTTAATGTAATATATAACCAAGAGGGAACACTTATGGATAGTTTATATGAGATATAATGATCTATATATAACTATTATCATCAACATTACACATGATAACACAAGGGCCATCCCTAACTACACCTCCAAGCTCTACACCTTGGATCACTGTAATGACACCTAAAATAGTTAGTACCCCAGTTATCTCTCCCTTTGTTGTAAGTCCTCCAAGTCCACTTTCTTTAGAAACTTCCTCAGTTATTGTAATTAATAGTGATGTAGGATATTCTCTAAATTCTTTGCATTGTTTAAGATAAATAAATTAAGTATAGGTAATTATAATGCCAATTCTTACAACCACAATCTAGCTTACTACTGTGAGCCCTACCACCATTATTATAACCACTAGAGATGAGTACACTTCTATTAATAACTATTTTCAAAGCACCCCAAGTGACCTACTCATTATTTATTGAAACTAGTCCATAATCCCATAATACAAATGAAAGGGTATATTTTAAAACCTAGTGCCCACATTAATTTTTGGTACACTAGATACCCCTCCTAGGCTAACTAAAAAAATAGATATGTTCATTGTCCCATCACCCTAAGTAAGCTCACCTATAGTCTCATTACATAAATAAGTAGGGAATACCAAATATTTAATTAACACACTAGTCCAAAGGCAAGTTACTGGATGGAGAAAGGATATTACTCCTTTTCTTATAATAAGGGCATCCTCCCTAAAGGATATGCTACATCCAAAACAATACCCCTTAGATAATCATATAACACACATACAACAAATAAGGAAAAAAATTTCATTAGATATCCCTTCACAAATTTAATAATTGCAACATGAATATGGAGAAAATATTTAATGATAATTGAGAAACCCATAGTAAAATTCCATTTTGATAGATATAAAAACACCTTCATAAAGGTGAAGAGGAAAACTATGGTTTCTAAGGGTCAACTAGTTGAATCTGAAAAAGGATGAGATATATTATTTTTGAAAAAAATAAAATAAAAATTAATTCCTTAGACCTTGATAGATATAAGTAGGACCCTTATAATTTTGTAGATACTACTATGGGAGCCATAAAATAAATGCTCAAAAGTTTTGATCAGCCTAAATAGATGGAACTAGAGGTGAGTACTATCCAAAAGCCTAAAGAGATAGTGGATAATTTTTAGGGAATAGTTAGGAAGTTATTTGACTCTATTGGATAAATAAGGTCTTCAAAGGCCACCTCCCAACCCAAGTGGGGAGACTTTAGTAAACTATTAAACAAAATAAAAGACATTGATGTCAAACTAATTTTAATAATTTATACAATAGGAAATAAGGCTTATGGCCACCTAAATTTAATAACAACATCTAAAGATACTTGGGCACAAAATTATGTTACTACCAAAAGTGATGGCTTACTTGACTGACATTAAGAGATGAAAACTCTAGTCCAACAATTTTGAAACTAGGAGAGGGAAGTAGTTTCTATCTTGAATGACTTAGGATTTATTCAAGTAAGCACTCGATAGGGGAATGTGGTACCCAAACACATTTTTTATAATCTTCTATGAACAGTATTGAATAGCTTCCAAACAAAGATTTAAAACATTCCATATAAAACCATTGATGAAATAATTAAAGTGGTCAAAATTTTAAGGGAAAAATTATAAGGACTGAGGCATTACATGCTAAGGTTAGAGATACATTAGGCATACATAATTAATTTATGAATAAAATTCCTTAGTTATTCAAAATATCTTTGATTGATTTTGAGACCATAGATATTAACACACTTTACCAACAAATGGAAGCATCCAATCAATCCACTTTAACAACAAGATCCATTCTTATTCCACCTTAGAGTTTGCAACGTATAAAGTATATATTAGTGTAGATTTAAACTTTGCCTACCTATGTGCCATTTATAATAACTATAGCCACATCTACATTTACAATTACTTTGGGATTATCTACACTTCCAACATCTTTTCTAGTTGTAATGTAATATATAACTTTAGTTCCATCAACTTCAGTGTCTATGTTGTCTATGTCATAGTTTTCTTCTTTTATCCATGAAACATTTTCACTTTATAAATATAAATATGTTTTTTCATGTCTTGATTGAGATATAACTATTAGTTCTAAATTCATTCAGCTTGTATATACTATATTTTAGGTGAAGAATTCTATTTTTGAGCAATTGTTACTATACATGCATATTATGCATGAGGTTAACATTCACTATTATTTTTGGATATGTATTTTTATACTTCACTTGAGAGATTAGGCCTTATCCATCCTAATATATTTATACTTTTATCCTCATATTCCAAAAGGTGGAGAATTTTGACTGTTAAGATTAATAAGAAAGTTTGAGAATTTCTATAATTTAGTTTTGATGTGAAAAATATAATTCTTCTCCAAACTTGTGGATTGTGTAACAAGTTTTGTTATTTCATTTTCCTAAGTTTTTAGTTTTTCATGAATTATATTTTAATATAAATTTATTTATATTTATCTATTATTGATTTAAATACCTTTTGCATGAGTCATAATCCCCCTTGTAAATGTCTTATTGTTGTCTTATAAACATTATAGCCTTTAATTTTATGTGATGAAGTACATTGTATTTTGGTTCCCTTTGACTCCTAACTACGTTTGATTTTTGTGTGCTAAAATAACCTATAAAAAACATTGGTCCTTGATTCCTTGTCCAGCCTCTAATTCATGTTCTGGTCTAGAAAATTTTCATCTAGTGTGGTCCACAATCATCCTTTTCTTCCATACCCTTCCATCATTTTTGGGTTTATTTTGGTCCTACCCAACTTAAATTAGATCCATAATCATTCTATCCATATCAATTATATTTAGATTCATCCATAACTAACCCATCCATGGTAAAAAAACAACTTCACTCTTTACTATTCCACCAATAGGTTGTTTACAAAACTAGAAACCCATTAACTTGTGCATTGGAGTGAATAATTTTCACTGATCCTAAAATGTTAGAGGATACCTCATTAAATTTTTTATGGTGTGCATAAAACCCATGCCAGCATATATGAACTAAGAACTACAATTTATATAAGTAGAATAAGTGTGGAAGGTAAAGATTATACATAAGATATGCATGATATGCATATGGAAGTGAAAAGGAAATTAGAATAAAGAAACAAAAAATATAAGGATAATTTTGATTAAAAAAAGAAGAGAAAAAAATTTTGAAATTAGGGATTTTGTATTGGCACATTCTTGAAGGAGTTGTTTCCAAAAGGTGAAATATAACAAGCTAAAATGTAATAAAATTAGATATTGTAAAATTTATAAAAAATCTCAACCAGTTCATATGAAATTAAGTAATCATATATTTTCCCAACCTTTAATCTGTCATATTTTTATTTATGTTTCAAATCAATCAAAATTAAAACATGGATTAGTCAAATTTTGATTAGAGAACATAGATACCATTCAAAGAAAAATAAGAGATAGAAGCCATCCTAGACACATGGATTAGAAAGAGGATGAGAGGTAATGAAAATTTTGAGTACCTATTAAAGTGGAATAACTGAGTAGATAAAGACATAATTTGGTTAAATGAATCTAAGGATTATAAACATGAGAAATCAGTTTAAAAAGTAATGATAGGTTCACAAGAAGGAGCTCATGGATAACCTTATTTACTTTGGGTGTCTAATGTAGGAACATCCAAGGTGAATAATAAATCTTGCATTACTAAAATATATTAGCATTTTTTTAAGAATATTTCATGACAAATTTTGAGTCTATTAAATTCACAAAGACTAACTTTTAGGTACACAATGTGGCATCAAATTTAGAGATCATGGAGATCATAATGATCTCTTCTTTAGGTCAAATTTTATTTAACAATTGTTATTTTTAATTAAATAGGGACACACACACACTTATCTAAGTTTCACGATAGCTTCACATATTATATTTTTGCATTCAATGGAGGCCATTTCAACTTCCTTTGCAAGTATTAAGGGGGGCACATAAACTATCAAAATGTATGTATCTAAGTCTTAAATCCTTGTATAGTCTCTTGTATATGTGTCATGATATTTAACTATTTTTTTAATTCAAAATAGATCCACATAATTAATTATGGTAGAAAGTGATTGCATGAATATGATATTTTAATATTGTGATAAGTGTCACTATCATGGCTTGTTTGTATAGGTCACAAGTCAATGGTGAGGCCATAGTTTTTTAAAATGTGTGACCAATTCATTAATTATATTTAATAAGTTTACATGTCCATAGAGTACATATTTATTATCCTCATGAACACCCAAAGTATTGTATGGAAACCCATGAATTTTGTTAGTCGTGAGAATACCCCACAAAATATATAAAAGTGCATAGAGTCCATTAGCTTAATGAACACCCCACAAATTCATGGAGCTCAAAATTCATAGTTTCCACAAAAATTCATATATTACACAATTCCATGAGATTTATAGGTGTCACATCATAGTTAATCATGGAGATCACAATCATAGTTAAGGTGGGGGGCACAATTTCACATGAGGATGCATGATAAAGTTTTGAGTGGAATGGATAATTCCATATGTCCATGTAAATGGTGGACATAATCCTAAATGTAGACATTTTATAAATATTGAGTGTATTTTATAGATCCAAAGGTCCATAATAATACATAGAGACACTCTTCATAAGGAAGCACCACAATAAATTTTGAGTGGATGCATAGTTCACTAGATATCACCGAATGAGGATTTTTTTTGTCTTGTTGGAAATATATTGATTATAAAATTAAATTTTAAATGAAAATAGGTCATATAATCACCTATGTAAAAAATTATTCATGTATAAATATCAAATAACCATTATTATGGTTGTTTAAATAAATTTATTTTCACGTAATCAGAATGAGTTACAATGAAGTTAAAAAACAAAAGGTAAATAAAGGGATATACATAATCAAGGAGGAGAACAAGATAATGTGTCTTATTAGGGATTATAGAAGATAAAATAAATATAGAGATAAAGGACTATAATTTTAAAAGTGAACATACTAATCCTAATTTGCGACTATGAAATTAATTTTGTCTTTGAATGTGTTTACCTAAATTTCAATAAAGGAAGAATTTTTTAATTACATTGGTATTTTATTCTTATGTGATTGTGTCAGTGGTTAATTATTGGTAAGTAAGGTAGCTATTAGCTTGGCACCCTATACACCCATTTACAACACATGGTCACTATATTTTACGGATTTTAAGTAGAAATGGTAAAATCCAATTGGATAAATTTACACCCCTCTTATTTTGGAAATTAGATTTTCTAGTGTCTTGTAACATCTTTAAAATTTTAAAAATACATCATAAGAGAAGTATTTTACCTTTTCCACTAAATTTTTGATCTTCACCTCTAGATCTAAAAGTGGCTTGATGATCTTGGAGATATCATTTTAGGCAAGTGCATTATGAAATTCTATAAGTTGATTGATTCATCATTTTTTCTTATCTTCCATCAATTTCAAAAAATTGCTTGGGTAAATATCCTACCATATTTCCTTAAGGACAATGATTACCTTATTATATGAGTTTAATGTGGATCTACATGCCATTGATGGTATCAAATAATACATTTATTAGTGTCACTCTTAGACCATCTAAAGACACTATCAATACTCCTAAACTTACTTTAGTACTTTCTTTGGAAATTCAGGCTCATGACCAGATTATTATCTTGACCATTCATGGGAGAACATTGGTTTACAACATGAAATCAAATATAATGACTAATACATAAATAAGAACCATTTGATCACTCTAAAAATAACCTATATAATATATTTACATCTACTTTGTAGCCCTGTTGACCCTATTATTTTTGGCATAAATTATCTTGTGCTCATGATAACACAAAACTTATAATTTATATTAGTACCCATTAAGGATTTATACAACTTATGTGAAACTTGGGTACTACAACTTTGTACAGAATAGGATTTTTGGTGACTGTGACAAACCTAATTAGGTATCCTAAGCACCCTGTTTTAGGGTTGTACAGAGTTTGAGAAGGGTATAAATATTTTAAAACATATGAGAGGTGTAAATTTTCATATCACAACTATCTAATCAATAATTATTCATAACCTAACCCTAAACCATCATCAAATCACCTTATCTTAGTTAATTTGTGCATACAAGGGATAAAAGCAAGGTTGAATTAGAAAGTGGACTTACCCATTGAGTTAGACCTTGCAAATTTAGATAGTAAGCATAAACACTTAGGAAATTCCACCGTATAGATTTTGAGATCACCAAATCCCTATTTTGGGCATAGTTACCACCTAAATGAAGCTACAAAGTGCATTTTAGGGTGTCAAAACTTCAAATAAATTTCATTGAGATTTTTTTTGTCCCCTCTAAGCGTTTGATCACTCATAGTGAGGAGAATAGTCCTCTAAACCTTGTTTTCAAACTTTCCCTCATTATGATGTCAGGTTACATAATATAGTCTACAAGAAAAGCTCAAAAAAATACTTAAAATTTTCTTCAAAATCACACACCACTTTATTTCATCTATCATAAGTCTTAATACACATTATCCCCATGAAAAATCCATCTATTTTGGTATACAATAAAGTTTGGTTACTCAAACTCTATTCCTAGCTTCACACAACAACCTCCCAAAATGAAACTAACAACTTTTCCAAACAAACAAGATTCTAACCAACCTAAATCTTACCTAGCTGACCTGAGATCATATAGATTATGATCTCCCAAAAAATTTTAGATGAAATCTAAATATTTTTTTCCTTTATACATGTTTGACCTTTATTACATGCTCATGAGATATATTCTCAAATTTTATGATTTTAAATGCAAAGAAATGGGTGGAAAACTAACTTAGCACATCTAAACACTCTAGGCCTCAACATAAAACATGGTAAACACATTTGTAGCATGAGGATGCTCCCAAATCATTCTTCCAAGGAGTAAAATAATAATTTTTAATTTATTTTTGTTCTTCATAAACTCTTCCACACTTTTTTGAAGCTTTATGATATCATTCTCTATCATCCAGATTGCATCTTCAGCTAGTTGGTTCCTCCATGTTGACCAGGGTCCCAAATTTTGGCTTGAGATGAAAAATAGTATCTTTCCTTGGTAGGTTCTTCAAATGAATTATTTGTCTCCTTTATGTTTAGTTTCCTCTTTTCACTTGTACCTACAACTATCTCCACAATTTTAGACAAAATAATGCCTTCATTTGCTTTTTGGCTTAGCTTGTTGTTATCCTCCAAAAGTTTGATGTTTTCATAATGATCATTGTTAGTATGTGCTTTAAGGTGTCCAGTCATCAAGATCTTCATATTTTCATACATTAAATACTCTCCTTCATTAATTTTTGTACTTTCCCTTACTACCCACATGATTTCCATCAACTTTCCCTTGCCATAGCTATCAAAACTCCATTCTTTATCCCTTTCTCTTAGTCCTTTAGTAGGACTGATTTTAAAGTCTTGAGATTGAAACCACAAGTGTCTCACTTCTTCTATTGAATATCTTGAAAACTCATCATCCCTTGACACAAATTCTTGACTATTATGGTTGTCATGGTTATACATAAGACTCTCATTTTGTTTGTCATCTAAAACATCACCTACTCTATCATCTATACTATCCTTATGATCTTCTTTAAGAATCCTTGGTTTCATATAACTTCCAACATCAATTTCCAAATTGTATAATTCACTATCAAGGTCCATTTATTCTCCATGTTTTCCTACTTCCATCATGCAATAGGACTTGTATTGTGCATTGTCAAGGAAATTACTATCCATTACATGGGCCGATTCAAGTAAATTGTCTTGGAAAACAATCAAGTTACTCTCAATGTTATTCAAAGAATTTCCATTTAACTTTTTAATTTTATCCTTAGTGTTACCTCCACCACTTTATAGTTCATCACACAAAACTTTAATCACATTACTATCATTATCAAAGCATACTTCTTGATTTGCTAATAAGGAAAGTACCTTAGTTTTCTCCTTTTTATGGTTGTCTTGAAATGAACTAGCATGCTTTTCCTTTAGTCCACTTGAATAATTACTTGATTCTCCTCTAAACAATTTCTCTAACTACTCCAATTCTACCTCCCACCAATATAGCTCCTTTTCTTGTGATTCTACTAGAGAATGTTATTATTCCTTATCTACAATTAGAATTTGATTAGATACTTGAGGTTCTTCCATGCTCACTAAGCACTTGTGATGTTGCATTTCATTAAATAAGATGTCTTTCATGTCTACAATCTCACTAGTTAATTTAGATTCAAAACTTATTACCTCCTTTTCATGAACATTGATCATGCCTCCCTTTTCCTTCACTTGTACAAAATCCTTGTCACCTAGCAACAATACCTTGGAATCTAATCCACCTATAGAAATGTCTTCTTCTATCAAAGGTGTGAGAGTGTGATCTACTCTATTCATATCAAAGATATAAGTGTTGTTTCTCCCATCATGCATGGCTTTCCCATAAAATTTCCATGCTCTTCCCAGTAAGATGTGACACACATCCATAGGTATAACATCACATATTATTTGATCTTTGAAAGCACCAATCTAGAAGCCTACCTTACATTGTTCATCTACTAAGAGTTTATTCCCTCTTTGTAGCCATGACACTTTGTAAGGTGTAACATGCTTATCTTTCATTAAACCCAACTTCTCCAACATTTTAGTTGAAACTAAGTTATTTGTGCTCCCACTATCTATTATGACTTTACAACATTTTCCATTATTCTTGCATTTTATCTTGAATAGTATTTTTCTTTGAGGTGGTTCCACTATCTCTTTGTTAGTCTTAATCAAAGTTATTTTCATCAAAAGAGACTCACCTTCTTATGGAACATCTTCATGAGTTGTTGGTCCTTCAACTTTTTCTTCACCTTAGGCCACATGCACACCTCTCTCATGACTAGTAGAAGTGTTTTATAGACACTCATATGATATATGGCCTACATATTTGTTACACTTGAATTTTCCCATGAATATTCCTCTTCCTCTTTGGTATCCTTTGTATGTCCTTCTTCCTCTTGGTGTCTAGCTACCTCTTGAGCTTTGTGAGCTTTTGGCCTCTTCTTAGAGTGTTTACAACTGCATTCTACCTCCTTGGGAATCTCTTCCTCTAATGGATCTATCTCTTCCTCTTGAAAATTAAGTTCTTTTCCTTGAAATCTTCTCCTTAAATTTCAATGCAAAATGGTATGCCTCTTCAATTATCCTAGGTGTGAGAAGGCTAATCTCATCTTGGATGACAAACTTCAAACCATTAGTATACCTTGATACCTTCTCTATACCATCCTCAATATGGCCTAATATTATGGTTAGCCTATATAACTATTTAGTCTATTCCTTTATAGACATGTCCTTTTGTTTCAAATTTTGAAATTACTTGAAAATATTTTCTTGGTAATTTAAGGGCATGAATTTACCTTTCATTTTTTCTACCATTATGTCCCAACTCCTAATCTTTGGCATTCCTTTTCTCTTCTTTTCCTCTTGCACTCCATCCCACCATAGGGATGCATGGTTCCTTAATCTTTTCATGGCATACTTGACTTTCTTGTCATATTATTCTATCCCTTCATAATCAAAGTACTTATCTAATGTACTAATCCAATCAATCAGGTCTTCTACATTAAGGTTTCCTTCATACATTTAAACCTCCATCTTTGGCTTTGGATTTGTCTTCATAATGCCTCTGATTAGCCTCTCTTCAGTTGTATCACCTTCTACCACTAATTCTTCCTCTGGTGGCTCTTCTTCTCTATCACTGACTTCACCCATGTCAACACCTCTCCTTTAAGCCATCTCTATGTCTTGTAACCTATCTTATAGGTTCCTAAATTCTTATGCTATTACCATTTATCCTGTTGGTCTTCTTCCACTAGCTCTACCTCTATTCCTCACTCTCATGGCCATCGTAGAATCTTACCTCTCTCTCACAAATCATGTTTCTTGCTTGGATCTTAGATTGTACACAATCCCTTAGATCTGATACCAAAATTGGTGTCACTCTCAGACCATCTATAAAAACTCTCAATACTCCTAAAATTGCTTTAGTACTTTTTTTGGACATTCAGGCTCATAACCAGATTATTATATTGACCATTCATGCAAAAAATAAGAATCAGACGAGAGCTCTACGCGAAAAATTTGAAACTAGTTTTTTTCCCACCTAGTAGGGCCCTTTGAGTGTGACTAGAGGGATCATGAATCCAATGGAGGGTACTACCAGTGGTAGTTCCTCTAGGGACATGAACCAAAATTTGATAGAGGACATTCCCTCCAATAGATGGAAGAAAGCTCTAACAAGTGAAAAGATGTGTTCCACTTAAAACATGTTAAGCCTCCCTATTTCCATTGAGGGTATGACCCTGACTATCCCAAATGATCTGGTGGAGGAAATCATGGCATCCATGGACCTTGCATTGGTAGGTAAGTTTTTCTCCTTCCATCCTAATATTGAGATGGTCAGGAAATGGGTTTTGTTTAAGTGGAAAATTAAGGGTAGTGTTTTGATCACTACTATGGCAAGAGGCTTATTCCTATTTAGATTTATGAATAGGGAGGATATGATAGCTATAATTGCTAGAGGACCATGGATGTATGGTCCAAATTCCCTTGCCTTGTGCTCATGGAAACTAATATTTGATCCAAACTCTGAACTTAGTAAGTTTGTCCCTACCTGGGTAAGATTGTTAAGGTTCCCATTGGAATTCTAGGATGAAATTTTTTTATGGCTATTTGCAATTCTATTGGCCAATACGTCATTATAGATCATATAGCCAAAAAATAATCTAGATGTGTGTATGCTCGATTATGTGTCAATGTTGAGATTAATTAGACCCTCCCTACATCTATAGAGTTAAAATCTAAATATGGGACTTGGACTCAACCGATCATATATGAAAATACTACCACTTTCTGTCAAATATGTAAAAAAAGGGACATATAATGACATAATCCAAGGTGAATCAAATGGGAAGGAAAGATTATTCCCCAGTTGAAGGTGAGCATCAGTCCCACAATCCCAATAATTTTGGTAATCAGGGAACGGGGGGTAATGCAAAAAACCCTGACAATACAGAAAAGGTAAAGGATAAGGCTAGCAAGGAGGATGTTTCTAGTAATGAGTAAAAATATATCCTAGAGGAAAATAATGAGAAGGTATCAAACAATGATAGTCAGAAGGATATAATAGACACAGCTAACCCTTTAGATCAATAAACCAATTTTTTTAAGGAAGGAGAAATAGGTGTCCAACCGATAGAGGAAGATAATGTAGAAGGCAAAGTTTTAATAGATGGATAGGTAAAATTAAATCTTGGAATATTAATTACTAAAGAAGAAGTAGCCTTACAGTTAAACACATATATTTTCCATGCTCTAGAAGTCAGAGACCAAGCAGGCAATTATTCAGCAACAGGCGAAATAGGTCAAAATAGTAGAAGCAATGAGTAGGATGAATGGGTTACCCCAAAGAAAAAGAACCAAAAAGTTAAAAAATTGTAGATGTTGGCACTGATCCCAAACAAGGGAGACCAACCCTAAGAGAAACAAGACAAAGAGAGATTTCTAGGGAGATTGCCAATGGTAAACAGAAAACACTGGAGACCCATCCCCTCAAATCCTCAAAATGAGAATTTTATCTTGGAACTTGAGGGGCTTTAATAGTCCTTCAAAATATTTTGAGGTTAAAAACTACATTTTAGATAATAACTTAGATATTTTATTACTCCAATAATTCAAGATGAATGAGGAGAGTTTTAAGAAAATTGCTAACTACATATGGCCTAAGGCTACTTTTTGCATCAGTCCAGCTGAGGGGGATTCAGGGGGGATTACAACTATGTGTAATAGTGATAAAATTCATGGATCTCTTATGCATTATAACAATCATTTCTTGATTATCAACTTCTCTTTGTACTCTTTAAACTGGTCATTGATCAATGTCTATGGCCCAAATAACAGAGCATTGAGGCAAAATTTATGGATAGACTTGAGCAGTCTCATAAATAATTCCTAAAACACTAGATGGATGCTAGCTAGAGATTTTAACACTCTTCTATACCCTTCTAAAAAATATGGTGGGATTATTGATTACTCAAATATCATGTTTGAATTTTCTAAATTTATTAATGATTGGGGACTGTTGGATATAGAGTTGTAAAATCAAAACTTTACCCGGTCTAATAGAAGAAGAGGAGATCAAATGATTCAGGTTAAGTTAGATAGATTTCTTATCTCGAATAACTAGAATGATTTTCATAATATGTATGTGCAATATTTTCCTAGAACCATGTCCAATCACTGCCCAATCTTCCTCAGTTCGAGAGATTAGGGACAACATGGTCCTTTCCTATTCCATTTTGAAGCTATGTGGATCAAACACAAAGACTTTACACAAATGGTGGCCCAATGGTGGCAAATTCCTATTCAAGGCACTCCTATGTTTATAATAGTCAAAAAACTCTAGCATATCAAAAAATAAGTTCATGAATGGAATAGATATAGCTTTGGTCAGGTCTTTCAGCAGAAGGAAAACATAGTAGGAAAACTCACAGATATGCAGCAGTAGATGGCTCAAAGTGACGATTCAAAAGCCACTTCAGAAGAAGAGAATGTCCTATCTTCTGAATGGAAGAATATTATGGAGAGAGAAGAGGTTTTTTGGAAATAGAAATCTCATGTTTAGTGGATTAAAGAGGGGGATAGGAAAACTGCCTTCTTTCATCTATCAACCATGAAACACAGGAAGGCAAACTCCATAACAAAGCTATGTTTGGACAATGACAGCATTATAACCGAAGATAATGAGATAGGGTAACAACCTAGGGTTATCTTTCAAAATTTGTTCATTGAAGAAAACAATGATGATGGGAATGATAGACCTATGAACCAATTCATTGATAAAATCCCATGTTTGATAACTGAAGAAGATAATCTAGAAATGCTAAAGCCTATATCCGAGGAGGAAGTCTATGCTATTTTAATTTCCATGGGTGCATTCAAAGCTCTAGGTCCTGATGGCTTCCCTCTTATATTATTTTAGGAATATTAGGAGATCGTGTGAGTGGATCTTACTACTGTTATTCATGACTTTTTTAGATCAGGTAAACTTTTGAAATAAGTTAATAATAGTTTCATAGTAATGGTTCCTAAAAATTCATATCCCACACACCTTATAGATTTTAGACCTATTATTCTATGTAACATTGTTTATAATCTCTACACTAAAGTGCTGGTTATGAGGATCCAACCTTTATTAGACAAAATCATTTCCCCTACTCAAAAAGGCTTTGTTCTGGACTAGTAGATTCTTGATGTTGTGATCACCACACATGAGACTATTCACTCCATGGACAAGATCAGAAACCCTGGTATAGATCTTAAGCTAGATATTTTTAAAGCATATGATAGGGTCTCATGGACTTTTCTATTCCAAGTCATCAAAAATTTGGGTTTAATGATAAAATTTCTCGCTTGATATGGAACGCTGTCTCTTCTACAAAAATTTTGGTTCTAGTTAATGGGGTCCCTAAAGGGTTTTTCTCTTCTTCAAGAGGAATCCACCAGGGGGACCCTCTCTCCCCTTACTTATTCATCATAATGGTGGAGGCACTAGAAAGATACATACAAACAGATATTGCCTCAAAAAATCTTATGGGCATCAAACCTACCTCCTCCCTTTATCCTATGGTGATGCAACAATTTATGGATGATACCATCCTTTTTGGCATCTCCTCAATGATTGAATCTAGAAGATGGAAGAATATTCTAAATAATTATGCCATATAATCTAGGTAAAGCATAAATCTCCAAAGAAGTAATTTGTATTTCTTCAATACTCCCAATGATCTTAGACAAATAATCATTGATATACTTGAATGTGCTGAAGCTGTTCTACCAGCTACCTATCTGGGTCTCCCCCTTATGGTCAAAGAAGTATCTCCTCATTTTTGGAATAGAATTCTGGAAATAACTCAGAAGAAACTTCTTGGTTGGAAAGGGAAACTCCTCAGCAGTGCTGGCAAGTTACAGCTTCTTCGGGCCTCTCTATAAGGGATTCCTACCTACTTCTTGTGTCTTTTTAAAATTCTTGCATATTTTGCTAACAAATTGGAATAGATTCAATGAAGATTCTTATGGACAGGGCTAGAAGATAAACAAAGAATGTCTTTAGTCAGATGGGAAAGAGTGTGTCTTCCAAAATCACATAGTGGTCTCAATATTAGGTCTATCAGGAACATGAACAAAGCCCTTATCTCAAAAATTAGTTGGAACCTGATCCATAAAAATAATGATTGGGGGTTAATAATGTATGCCAAATATATGCATAGCACTGATGTTTCCAACTTTCTTCAACAGATGGGGTTACCTCAGGGATCTGTGATATGGAATAAAATGCTAAAAAGTAGAAGCCTTCTTAAGCAAGGAATTAGATGGAAAATAGGAAATGGTTGGCATATTAAATTTTGGGATGATATTTGGTTAAATGACAAAGCTCTCATCACACAAGGAAACTATGGAGAGATTGTGACATTGTTACTCAGTTTTTTAGAGATAGAGTCAGTGATTACATGGATAATAACAATGGTATGTAGAGATGAAAAAATCTATTAGATTGCTATGATCATTAGCCTGAGCTTTTCCCAAGAGTTCAAGAGATCCAACAATTGATTTAGGGGACCAAAATCCCTCTCTTCCCTTGTGAAGATGAATAATACTGGTGGCCAGATAAGAATGGATAGTTTTCTATCAAGTTTGCTTACCATCTGTTGATTCCTGAGGCTCAAAATAAAGACTTATGGAAAAAGGTTTGGAATTATAAACTTATACCAAAAATTAACATGTTTTGGTGGGTCGCTTCTCATAACAAAATCTTAACACATGATAACCTTCAAAAGATAGGGTTTACTCTAGTCAACAGATGTTTGTGTTGTTCAAAAGAGGAAATAGTTTCACACCTTTTCATTCACTATGATTTTGCCCAAGAATTATGGGGCATAATTCTAAATAACTTTGGCATTGAATGGGTATATAACTCTGACCTGAAGGAAGTAATCCTTAGCTAGAATCCCACCTTTACACATCCTTGTCTTATAAAATTATGGAATCAAACTCTACCCTATTTGAGTTGGATTTTATGGAAAGAGTACAACCACAGAATTTTTAGGGACACTGCTAGAAATGCATCTCAAGTGTTTCATTCTTTTGTTAAGACTCTTATGGAAAGTGTCACCACTACCCATATTCATTCTATAGAGAAACCCCTAACTCAAGTTGAAAATAAAAATGCAGCTAATTGGAAGGTTTTAAACCATATCCCTAACCATAATAACTCCAAAATTATGTAGAGACTAAATACTAAATGGATTCCCCCAAAGCCTAACTGGATGAAACTCAACTTTGATGGGGCATCTAAATCTTATGGTAAAGCTAGTGGAAGAGGAATTATAAGAAATGATAAAGGATAGATGATTGTTGTTTACGCTGGTGGAATAGGATTCCAGAGCAATAACTATGCTAAAGTAATGGCTCTCCTATGGGGGTTAAAATTGGCTATATCCCTAGGAATAAGCAACCTGAGTATACAGGGAGACTCTAAAATGGTCATAAATGCAGTTAATAAAGCATCAAATGTGGGAATTAAGCTAAAATATATCATTAGGGATATCTAATTTCTTTTGCAAAAGTTTTCTAGAGTGGATATCTCACATATTTATAGGGAGGGAAATAGTGTTGTTGATGCCTGTGCCAATCTTGGTTAGCAATTTTTAGATTGGCAATTTTGGCACCAAGTTGTTCATATTCGTTTAAACATTAGGGATATTATTCAAAGGGAGATGAATTGTCAAGGATGAGTTGAAATTATGAGAAGGAGAGCTCTCATAGGCAGTCCATTTGGAGGGGGCCATCGTGGATCTCAGAACTTGATAACTATTGTACTCTTTTGAAAACCATTCATGATTTATTGTATCATGATGTTAAGGCACGCGGGTCTCATTATGAAGATCACTGGGATATGATCTCTAAGCATGGGAGTAGCAAATGTCATTTCTATATCATATTTCAAATTATGAGCCACCACATTTTTATTTTTTATAATCAAGAGCAAGGGTTTGTAACCACTTCAAAGTTAAAGGTTAAAATTAGGAACTCTATGGGTTTGGTCTGTAAATCCAAAATGGGAGGAGACTGAATAAGAATAGAACTAGTTTCTTGCTATGAGTTCAAAGATAATCTACTAGTTTGGAATTACTGTAAAGAAGGGGGGATTAGCCCATACCTATAAAAGCTCAATGGGTTCGATGAAAACTTGTCTGAGCAATTTGTGAGGTCTTGGTTAAATAGGAGAGTCACTATTGGTAGAATCAGTTTTGAGATTTTTGAAAAGGTGATTGCTATGGCTACAAGAATGTCCATGCAAGGGATAAAACTTCAAAGGATGACAAAAATTATGGATCTCTCAAGCCATAAACTATTCATGGGTGAAGGTGAAGAACTCGTTCCTTACTAGGGAGGATTCGAGCATGCTAAACTACCTGAACCATGGGATGGTGTGTGCTTCATCACCATGAATTACTTAACACTTGAAGGATGATTTACCAAGTTTTATAATTACCATCTCCCCTTTTTAAATCACTTTAGGTGTAATGTTCTCATTAGTTTTCCTTTTTACCTGCTCTCCTCTCTAGAACATTTTGTCCTTAGGGTGAGAGCAAAATTGTCTAAAAAATAAGATATGAATCCTATTCCCCTACACCAAGGCCTCATTCTCTGCTTGTATAATTTTCACTAAGCCCTTGAGCCATCTAAGACTATCAAAATTGATAGTGGGGATATTTTTGTTAATCCTTAGTCTAGTGATGCTATCAATGAGTCCTATTTTTCCCATGTTCCTACCAAAACTAAAGAAGTCTCTTTCTCTACCCCAGAAGAGACCCTTATTGACACCCCTGGCTCCTTTGCGAGCAAGAAGGGAAAGAAGAAGAAGGTTGATGTGGAGGAAGAGAATATTTGGGGAACCACTATGGGGTCTAATAAAAATCTTGGTAGGACCACGGGTGGTCAAGGTGGTAATTCTTATAAGTCTTCTAAGGTTAATAAGGAGAGTTTCTCCTCTAGGGTTTAAAGGTCAGGGCAGATTACTGGTAAACCTACTCCTAAGGCCAGGCTTATAGACTATTCAGAGAGTGTCTCAGAGGAAGCTACCCAAGAGGAAGAGTCAAAGGATTTAGAAGTCTAAGAAATTTTTGAGGACACTGAAGGGAATTTAGAGACTAGGGAATTTTAGGCCACTGAGGAGGATGGTGTTGACATTACAAAAACTACTAATAAAAGGGGGAAAATGTATGTCAAGGAAGCTGATGAGGAAATTGAGAATGAGTTTGGTTTAAAATATAAAATTGATGCCCTAAAGGATTGTATTCAGAGGTTGGAGTAGAACTTCACCAGTGGGCTCCAAAATTATATTCTCTTAAACATGGCTATGCTGAAAGAAGTGGGTAATACTGGGCCTATTGTCAATGTGGAGAATACTGAGAAATTGAATGATTTTCTCAAATTAATGGTTATGTAAGGAGAGATCTCTCTGACTCTCATCTTTCCATTTCTTGTTTATTTTTTTTTAATGTGTCTTCTAGTACTCTGTTAGTGTCGTCTCTTCTCATAAGCATATTTTATTTGATTGCCTTCTTGTCTTCTTCACTTTGTAAGGGTTCGACCCCTAGTCTGCTGCCTTACTTTATCAAAAACATTAGTTTACAACATCAAATCAAATATAATGAATAATACATAAACAAGAACCACTTTATCACTCTAAAAAAAACTTATCTAAGCTATTTAAATATACTTTTATAGTTTTGATTGATTAGAATACGCATTCTAGGCCATAAGGCCATACTTGCCTAGTTGATGGGCTCATGGGCTTGTAACCTTGTTGACCATATTATTTTAGCATAACTTCTTGTGTGCTACTAATAACACAAAAAATTTAATTTATATGGGTACTAATTAAAGAGTTATATAACATATGTAAAACTTGGGTAATATTACTTTGTATGGAACATGATTTTTGGTGAATGTGACAAACCTAATTAGGTATCCTAAGCACCCTAGTTTGGGGTTACAAAGATTTTGAGGAGGGTATGAATCTTTTAAAATATATGGAAGGTGTAAATTGTCATTTCACAACTATATAATCAAGAATCATTCCTAACATAACCCTAGACCATCATCAAATCACCTTATCTCAGTCAGCTTGTGCATATAAGGGCTAAAAGTAAGGTTGAATCAGAAAGTAGACTTACCCATTGAGTTAGACCTTGAAACTTTAGATAGTAAGCATACACACTTAGTATATTAGGATTTTAACTGTACAAATTTTGAGATCAACAAATCCCTAGTTTGGGCATAGCCAACACATAAATGAAGCTACAAAGTACATTTCAGGGTGTCAAGACTTTAAATAAATTTCATTGAGCTTGTTTTTGTCCTTTCTAAGGTTCTGATCACTCATAGTGAGGAGAATAATCCTCTAAACCCTTGTTTTCAAAATTTCCCTCACTACCCTCTCAAGTTACATAATACAATCTACAATAAAAGGTCAAAAAAATACTTAAAATATTCTTCAAAATCACAAACCACTTTATTTCATCTATCATAAGTCTTAATACACCTTCTCCCCATGAAAAATACATCCATTCTGGTATACAATAAAGTTTTTTTACTCAAACTCTATTCTTAGCCTCACACAACAACCTCCCAAAATGGAACAAATAATGTTTCCAAATAAACAAGATTCTAACCAGCCTAAATCTTGCCTAGCTAACCTGAGATCATATAGATTATGATCTCCCAAACCATTTTAGATGAAATCTAAACAATTTTGGAATTTATACATATTTGAAATTTATTACATGCTCATGAGATATATTCTCAAAATTTAAAATTTGAAATGCAAATAAATTAAGGGAAAACTAACTTAGCACATCTAGATACTCTAAGACTCAACCAATAACATGACAATTACATTCCTAGCATGATGATGTTCCTGCATCATTTAGTTGGTTTACTCATCTCTTTATTCTTTTTATAGATGATATCAATGATTTTTTAGCATCACTTCCCCTATATCTTATTCCTTTAGCCAATCTAACAATATAGTCAACATATTATTAAAGGATCATTGTAATACTTTTCATCTAACATGATGGTTATATATTTTTATTTTATTTATCTAATTATAAAATAGACTCAAGGTATCATAGGTCCCTTTTTCACCATTATCTTGTAATTTCAGATCTTCCCATTCATTACACAAAAATCAAGCTATTCTTCCATTTACCATTGTAAATTTATTACAAGAAAAGGGGACATGGTAGAAACTAGTTTTCTTCCTACCAACTACATAAGAATAATAAATATAATCAACTTGAATAATATATTTTAGAGAAAATAATATCAAATATATTTTTTTATAGGTTAAAAAATAGTTTTCTCAATATGTAAAGTTGAATTAAGGTGACATATCCTAAGAAATACTAGTCCCCTTTGAAAATAACTTGCAAAAAGTGCTTACTTGAAAGTACATAATATTTTCACTTTATAATTTGATTACATTTGACATAAACTTGTCGAGCATAAAAGTGTACATGTAAAAGGGTTCATTAAGGAAGGGATGGGAAATAATCATGGTGATTTGTGAGAGATGTTCATATTATATCATGATTATACCATTCCTACTATCAATCTAGCCTCTTAGGACTGTCATCTACCTATTCCATATTATCTTTGTTCATTTGTGCTAGCTTCTCTATATCTAATGTCATGATCCAAGCCAATACTATCTATTATGTGATCTTACCCTTCCTATATTTTATTATTCAGCTAATGCAATTTTAAGATTGTCTTTTGATATACAAATTATATCAGCATGCTTGATACTATTTATGTCAACAAACTTATTTCAATTGTATTAGTCAAGCTAATACCATCATCTTAGAGTCTAGGGTTAGTTTTAGGTATTGGAATAATATATATGTGGGTCATATTTCAACTATATAATATCATATACATTTTATTCACTTTTTATTTCACTTACACTTATGCACTAAATCATATTTTGATGATATTGTGGGATACAACCTTATCTTGAGGAAGTTTTTCTTATGGTATCTTTGAAACTCAATATGAGTATTTTGGAGTTCCTATTTAGGGATATATTAGGTCTTTATCCAAAATAATAATAATTATTTAATATACAACCCCTCTTGAAAAACTCCACTTGAGGCAAGATTGATATTGATGCTTGACTTGATAGGTTCACCCCAAGGTAATTATCTATAAATATATGTTTTTTTCTTTATTTACTTATTAGATTTCTAAGTGAATGAATGTTTATGTATCCTTGTTTAGGATTTATCTACACTGTATAAGATGATGTGGCTATAAGATTTCCAAAGATTTTCATATTTTAATTTAGGTTGCATAAACCCCCTTTTGGTTGACCATTTCACCATACTAAATTAAAATCATTATAACCCTTATCCTTAGTTTAATTTACTTGCATACTTACAATAATTGCTTATAATAAATTTACTTTCATAGAGTTATAGTGAGAGCTATATCCTTGTGTCATATGCTTAGGCTTCAAAACCATTTCCTATATATATTTATATTTTAGGTAACCCTCTACTATATTTAAAAAATTCATAGGTCATTATTTGATCATAAAGTATCACAATATCGATATCTATTTGATTAACCTTATTCGAGTTTGAGTCTATTGAGATAAGATAGTTAAAGGTCATCTTAGATCATGCATACATTCTAGCGAAACTAACATGAACCCTATCCCACTAATGGTGGTATTTTCTTCACATTTATATTTGTTTTCATTTCTTATCTTCACCTCATTTTCACCTTACATTATATTTAACCCAATGTGAATCTTATCACACCTTTGGTTAGTTTAGATTCATGTTCTTCATTTTTCAACTAAACATCATTTTACAAACCATTATATCTTTTATATCCTAACTATATTGGGAATCCTAATACATTTATATTTATGTATTTTAAATATAGCATTCATGTCCACACTATATTTACCAACCTAATATAGTTTTGTATTTACAGGCTAGTACATTTCGCTTCTATCTATCCACCACTAGCCTACGTTTATTCCAAACTATATCTTCTAAACTAATGTAATATATTTTAATAGATGAATTCATCAGCCTATCTGATATGATATATTTTTACAAATTAGTAACTAACTATATCTGCTAGCTCGATACCATATTTTTCCTTTGATCAACATTATTTTGTATTAAATTTTTTAGTCTTCTTCATCATGATTTATCCTTTCATGATCACCATTATTGAAAATTTTTCATGGTGAAATTATCACATATATTTTATCATTGATGAGGATCTCAATTATTATTTTACCACTTATTATGATATTTATAGTGATACCAATAATTATAAATATGGTCTTCCCCATGATTATGATCCTTATGATAATCCTAATGACATCACTTTTTTATAATTCTAACATTAACAAAGATCCCCATGATGATCTTCCATCCTATGATCCTAATGATCCTTACACTCAATTATTATCCTATTTTTTAGTATACTTATGAATATAATTATTATCTAAGATTCACCACATATCACATGGTTTAATATACATATCACGATTGATGGAGGTGATGACCCTAGCATGATAGAAAATATTCACATTTATGATGATTATAACATGGACAAAAATATATATTATGATTTTACCATATTTATCAATAATAACTAAAAATTAATCAATCATGTGTTTCCTTTATGTCTACCTACCCTCTACTCTACCCTTACAAGGCCCTAGAATGGTAAATCATAAAATCTAACTAATATTCAACTAATTATAACCAACTCATTGATTTATAAAGAACACCTAATTAAAATTCCTACTACATTATGAATTATAAATGATTATAATCCTAAATCTAATATAAATATTCATAACTATCATAATTTAAGCTCTCCAAAATTAACACCAAACTCACATCTTTCCAATAGTATAAACAAATGCAATACCATTCAGTTTCACCCATATACATTAAACGACAAAAGTCATGACCTAGAATGTGTTGATTCAATTCTTTTTCCTCTAGTCAAATACATTATCCATGACATAAAATGTATAGATAAAGTATCCAATTGCATCATCCATGACCTATAATCAGTCGATATAGTTATTTCTCCTCTAGCTAACTACATCAACCATAACATAGAATGTGGCAATATAGTTCTCTCTATTTCACATAACTTACATCCCATAGGTTGGGGCATATTATTATTTACATCCTCTTATCATTACACATGTTGCTACATCTTTAAATTTCCATCCTTATCTTACTACCCATATTAAGGAACCTTGTGCTACCCACATTTTGACCCTTATGGCATTTTAGGGAATATTATGGTTCCCATCATCATTATCTTATCTTATTGATATATCATTCTTACCATGAGATATTAGTCAATAAACTTTCATATATTATAAAAAAAAATCAATTTCAAGAAACTATCTAAGACACATATACTCACACTTGACATGTTATTTTTTGATATTGTGATTAACATATATTTTTCTTATTGATTTATTTCATGATTATTTGATTTTATACATTTCCTTTAATTTCCTCCTCTTTTGGGATGATTAATTACACCAATGTTCCCTTCTTGGTTGTTTGATATTCTTATAGTTAGCCTTAAATTCACCTAATAATATTAGGTATCACATTCAGGTTTTATATCACTGTTACTTGTACCATTACTTCCTTTTTGGTTCTTTGTTATTTATGATTTTAGCCTTAGATTCACCTAAGGATATTAGGTATCACCTTTAAGTTTTAAATAATTTTTCAATCAATATTAGTTTCCCTTACAAATCTTAGGTATCACCTTTGAGGTTTACATCATTTTTACCTACCCATTGTTTCCTTTTTGGTTCTTTGGTGCTTTTATAAATTGCCTTAAATCACCCTAAGGATATTAGATATCACCTTTAGGTCTTGTATCATTTTATATTTGGCCTTAGACTCACCTAAGGATATCAGGTATCACTTTTGAGTATTATATCATTTTTACTTACACCATTATTTCCTTTTTAGTTCTTTAATATATAAATTTCATCCTTTATTTCTCTCGTAGAGCTTAGGTATAACCTTTGGGTTTTATTTATATCACATTATTATCTTTTATCTTAATTTCCTTGTTATTCTTTCACCCTTATTTAATTTCCTCTATTTAGGGATGACTACTACTTTCACTAGTGCTAGTGATAGATCCCTTGTAGGTTAGTAAAACTTCCCTAGTGACATGACTATTATAGAATAACCTTATCCCTTTCAAATAATTTTTCCATATTTATGACTATTTTTAAGCATATTCATGATTCTATCATTTATATTACATGGAAAAATCTTCCATGATCCCTATTGTGACTTGTCCCTTCCAACCTTTAACTTGAGGCACACATGTAAGATTTTAGATTTCATGCTTACATATGGGGAAATTTCAGGAGTATGTAGGCTCTCTTTTCTATAATCCAAGCATAAGATCTCTTGTATTAGCTATTTATTTCACCCATGTTTAGTTTTATAAATTTATATGGAGGAAGAATAGAAAAATACAAAATAATTACTATCAAAATGATATAAAAATGTAAATTATATCTTAAAATCTAGATGACACCAAAATATGTGATCTTTATTTATCACATCACCTATTCTACCCGAATCTAAAACTCCATAGTTGGCCACATTATATAACCAAGATCCCTTGGGGTTCACTATATCCAGTTTCATTACCCTTCATTTTTTTTGAAAAATTCTTGAAATGATCATACTTTGGCATATGATGGATTAAATCATGACATTTAAAATTATTGGTGGGGGCCAACTTATTTTACATCTAATTAAAAAATATTTTTTATGCGTATGGATAAATATGAAATTGTATTATGTTAATTTGTTTAAATATTTGTAATGTTATTGAAATATTATAGATATTAGAAATTGATCAATTTTTAACAAATCATTTTATCCAATTCAAAATTACAATGTATTGTATACTTGTCTTAGAATTTTTAATCAATATATAATTATAAATCAATGTGCTTGGTTTCATAATTTTGGTATTTATTGATTGCAATAAATTTTGATTTGGAAATAATTTCTAATATTGATGATAAATTTCATATATATATATATATATATATATATATATATATATATATATATATATATATATATATATATATATATATATATATATATATATATATATATATATATTATTGAATTTATCATAAATACAATGGGTTAGTGGTGTGTTGTCACAAGCATTGGTAAGTTGGTTACATTTGTATATGTAGATTGGTGAGCAATTAAGTATTGATTGTTACTTTTTTTTGACTTGATTAAAATATCATTATTTTGTTGCAACACCATATAACATATACTTCTAAGGTCATATTTTGAGTCTTGGTAGTCATATGGCTTATTATAAGGTTATTACACCATTGACTTTAACTTAATATAATATTTTTTCCTTGATAACTAATCCAAAACTTAGAATTTTTGGTTGAAAAACATTTCAAGAACACAAAAATAACATAATAATAATGAATTCTCTGAGAAGAGATGTTTTATTACTCAAGATCACAATACAACTATATGCTTATCTCTGGGAAGAGATGTCTGATTTCCATTTAGGGTTACATATTAATTTATAAATATTTTTAAAGTAGGGGGAGGATGTGTAAGGTCAAAAATATTGAGGTAGATCAAGTGGTTTGACTTCCATAATTTAAAACATTACAAAATTCAAGGAATTACTATTTTTAAAAACTTACTATTTTTAGATTACATTACTGTAATTAAAATTTGGGGAAATTCCATTGGGTTTTTATGGGTTAAAATCCATTTATAAAATATTAATCCCATCTCAACACATTATCCTCATTCTTATCTTTCCAATGGTTTAAACGGTGAGTCAATTGGAGCTACAGTGCAAAAGTTATGGCTCCCAAAAGTTTCATCATCAATTAGGGTGAAACTGTCACCGAAATTATTTCCTGAATTGTTGCCCAGATCATTCCTCCCTCCTTGAGAAGCAATGGTACCCATTACATCAATGTTCCTCATCAAGTGTGGTATTTGTGTCTTAATTTTATTCTCTATGAGCCACTCACCTTGGTGGCTAAGCTTGCCCCTTTTGACCACCCAATAAAGTGGACTAGAGCATCCTTTTGTTGTCTTCATCTAGGTGTCCACAATTTGATCCTCCTCCACTAGAGAAAAAATATATGGATCAAGCTCTTGAATGTCTATTTGTTATTATATTACTAAATTATCCAATACTCAAAATTTTTGGTTGACAAATATTTTAAGAACACAAAAATAACATAGTAACAATGAATTCTTTGAGAAGAGAAATTTTATTACTCAAGATCACAATACAAATATATGCTTATCTCTGGGAAGAGATGTTTGATTTCCATTTCATTTTAAATATTCATTTATACACATTTTTAAAGTAGGGGGAGGATGTGTAAGGTCACCAATCTCAAGGGATATCAAGTGGTTCAACTTCCATGATTTAAAATAATACATAATTTGAGGAATTACTATTTTTAGAAACTTACTATTTTTAGATTGCACTACTAAAATTGAAATTTGGGTTACTTCCATTAGTTTTTCAAGGTTGATAATACATTTATCAAAGATTGATGCCATCTCACCATGTTCTCTGCATTCTTATTTTTCCAAAATTTTAAATGATGAGTCAATTGGAGCTATGATGCAAAAGTTATGGTTCCTAGAAGTTCAATCATCAATTAGGGTGGAATCGTCACCCAAAACATCACCTAAATTGTTACTCAAATCATTCCTCCCTCCTTGAGAAGAAATGGTACACATTACATCAATGTTACTCATTAGGTGTCACAGTTGTGTCTTGATTTGATTCTCTATGAGCCACTCACCTTGGTGGATAAGTTGGCCCCTTTTGACCACTCGATAAAGAAAAATAGAGCGCCCTCTTGTTGTCTTCATCTAGGTGTCCACAATATGATCCTCCACTAGAAAAAAAAATTATGGATCAATATTTTCAATGTATATTTATTCTACTATGACTGAAGTGTCAAACATTCAATTGTTTTGGCTGAAAAATATTTCAAGAACACAAAAATAACACAGTACTAATGAATTCTCTGAGAAGAGATGTTTTATTACTCAAGATCACAATACAACTATATGCTTATCTCTGGAAATAGATGTCTAATTTATATTTTGGGTTAAATATTAATTTATACACATTTTGAAAGTAGGGGGAGGATTTGAAATGTCACCAATCTTGAGGGAGATCAAGTGGTTTGACTTCCACAATTTAAAACAATACATAATTTGAGGAATTACTATTTTTAGAAACCTACCATTTTTAGACTGTACTACTAAAATTGAAATTTGGGGCACTTCCATTAGGTTTTTGAGTGTCCAAATCCATTAAGCAAATCTAAATGCCATCTCACCATGTTCTCCTCATTCTTATGTTTCCAATGATTTAAATGGTGAGTTAATTGGAGCTATAGTGCAAAAGTTATGGCTCCCAAAAGTTCCATCATCAATTAGGGTGGAACTGTCACCCAAATTGTCACCTGAATTATTGCTCAGATCATTCCTCCCTCTTTTATAAGTAATAATCCCTATTGCATCAATATTCCTCATCAAGTGTGGTAGTTGTGTCTTGATTTGACTCTCTATGAGCCACTCACCTTGGTGGCTAAGTTGGCCCCTTTTGACCACATGATAAAGTGGAATAGAGCATTCTCTTGTTATCTTCATCTAGGTGTCCACAATCTGATCCTCCTCCACTAGAGAAAAACACTATGGATCAAGCTCATCAATGTCTATTTTTTTGATATGATTGAAATATCCAATACTCAAAATTTTTGGTTGAAAAATATTTCAAGAACACAAAAATAATAGAGTAATAATGAATTCTTTGAGAAGAGATGTTTTATTACTCAAGATCACAATACAACTATATGCTTATCTCTGGAAAGAGATGTCTGATTTCCATTTTAGGTTACATCTTAATTTATACACATTTTTAAAGTAGGAGGATGATTTGGAAAGTCACAAATATCAAGGGAGATCAAGTGGTTTGACTTCAATGATTTAAAACAATACAAAATTTGAGGAATTACTATTTTTAGATTACACTACTAAAATTGAAATTTGGGGCACTTCCATTAGGTTTTAAGGGGTCAAAATACATCAAGAATATCATGATGCCATATCACCATGTTCTCCTCATTCTTATATTTCCAAAGATTCAAACGGTGAGTCAATTGGAGCTATGGTGCAAAAGTTATGGTTCCCAGAAGTTCTGTCATCAATTAGGGTGGAACTGTCACCCAAATTGTCACCTGAATTATTGCTCAGATCATTCCTCCCTCCTTGAGAAGTAATTGTCCCCATTACATCAATGTTCCTCATTAGGTTTGGTAGTTGTGTCTTGATTTGATTCTCTATGAGCCACTCACCTTGGTGGCTAAGCTGACCCCTTTTAACCACCTGATAAAGCTGAATAGAGCATCCTCTTATTGTCTTCATCTAGGTGTCCACAATCTGATCCTCCTCCACTAGAGCAAAACTCTATGGATCAAGCTCATCTATGTCTAGTTGTTTTTCTATGACTTAAGTATCCAAAATTTAAAATTTTTGGTTGAAAAATATTTCAAGAACACAAAAATGATATAGTAATAATGAATTCTCTGAGAAGAGATGTTTTATTACTCAAGATCGCAATATAACTATATGCTTATCTCTGGGAAGAGATGTCTAATTTACATTTCAGGTTACATCTTCATTTATACACATTTTGAAATCAGGGGGAGGATGTGTAAGGTCACCAATATTGAGGTAGATTAAGTGGTTTGACTTCCATGATTTAAAATAATACAAAATTCAAGGAATTATTATTTTTAGAAACTTACTATTTTTAGACTGCACTACTAAAATTGAAATTTGGGGCACTTCCATTGGGTTTTTTTGGGTCAAAATCTGTTAATCAAAGATCAATACCATCTCACCACATTCTCGTCATTCCTATCTTTCCAATGGTTCAAATGGTGAGTCAATTAGAGCTATGATGCAAAAGTTATGGCTCCCAGAAGTTTCGTCATCAATTAGGGTGGAACCATCACCTGAATTATTGCTTGAATTGTTGCCTAGATCAATCACTTATCAAGTGATAAGGTTCATCATGAACTGGGTAGTCATATATAAAAGTTGGTGGTCATTGTTTGTTTAAAAAAAATTATTGGTCTATTTTATTTCAATGATCCTTAATGTCTCAAATCATTTAACATTTCATATCTTGTTCATTTGGGATTTGTTTTTCATCATTTGAAATTAATACCAAGGATGTGGTGGGATTTTTTGGTGTATATGATAAGTCTTAACTTTCAATAAGTCATCCTCACCTTGTTTAGAGTTCACAATGGTGAAAAAGTAAGTGTTTGATCATTAAGAATGTTAAATACATCGTAGTACATTTAGTGTTTGAATTGGAAAGAATATTTTTGGTAGAGATTATCATGCACTTATTTAGTGGACACATCATGTAATTTAAATTAATGGGATAAATTGGTAACTAATTCACCATAAAACATCTCATTGGTTCATTCATTTACCATTTTTATCAAGATCAAACCAAAGTGCATCTCTACAAGTCCACTTATTGAGTAAAAATGAAGGGATTTATTTTTTTTAGTTTCATCTATAGACTTTCTTACTTGTGAGTAGTGGTGCAAGGTATTAAATTGGTTTTTCATTGGATACTTTTTATTTTGAATGTATTTTCAGTTATCAAAGTCATGGTTTCATGTAAATTATGTATATGAAAACATGTCTTATCCTTCACTTAAAGTCATATGGTCTAATTATTATCACTCTTTAGGTGCATGTAGTATAAATAGTTTGTATATAATGAATTTGAATTGTAGAAAATTTTATTGCATGAATATTTGTAGTAGGTTTGTGGGAAGTAAGTTCATGATTTATCTTATCTTTTGCATTTGGTTTATTATAAATGGAAAGCTTTATAGTAAAAATGAAAAATATCTGGTGTATTTTTTAGTTGTTTGCATATAGTTTTGAAAAATATCTTTAAAATATTTCTTTTGAATCAAAAAGTGATCCTTTGTTTTTAGTTTTTGAATTATATAAAAGTTGTCATTTGAAATATTTTATGCATTCATACATATTATTCCTTATCTAACTTGCAGATTTGGTTCATACATTAATGGTTTTGAATTTGGTCATCAATACCATAGTAATGAACTGGATTATTTTAAATAAAGTCATAAATATTTTTTCTATTTTAAGTCATGCATATCACATAAGCTATGCAATTTATACATGCATGTGTAGTTTTTCATTTTAAAGCTTTCAATATTTTATTCATGAAACATATTGGGTTTGATGTTTTAGATTGACAAAATTACATTTTTTAAACTTGAGTTTGGTTAAAACCATACTACATGAGGATTTATGCATATATACAAAGATTGTATGATTTCATAGTGGTTTTGAGTTATGAATGAAATAAGTTTGGCTTCATTTGTCGAACATGACATAAATGTTGATGAAGTCTTAATATTATTTACATGAAAAATGAACATATTATTTTTTCTATGGGTGATTTGGTGAATTTGGGTATTTTTGAGTTTGTATACATCTGGCAGACATGAACAAGGATCTTAGGGTTTTTTAATATTGTTTTTCAACCATTTTTCTTCATTAAAGTTTGGTAGAAGGAAAATTATTTTTAGATGATCAACTAGGCATAAAGAAATGATTTTGAGTTTTGAGTTTGTATTTCGATGCCTTTTGGTGTTCTGGGTTGTATTAAAGTTAAAAAAATGTGGACAAAATTCTCAAGGTATATGATGTTGTCTCTTGATTAAACCTCTATATGGATATTTTTGTGCAATTGTTTGATGAACATAGATATGAGATGCATTCTTAAGTGCCTAAAGTTGAAATTTAAGGTTTGTTTAGTTTTATAAAGGATATTATGTGGATAATTGCATAGAATTTTTTAGTCATGGTACAGTTTTTGTAATTTTAGGTTTGAATGCATTTTGGTGAGTTAGATGCAATTTTGACAGTACTTTGATTTTGATGACATGGTAGTTTTGCATTTATTTTAATCAATTTTAGATTTGATAGTGAAATCAATATTGATGTAGTATTATATGGTTTATATTCTTAGAATTTGATCATATGATGTTTTTGAGATCAATATTATTATTATGGATTTAAGTGTTAATGTGTTTAGATCATTTGACATTGGAATTTATTGATTATTTATTATATTCATAGTTAGATGATTAGTTACATGATTTTAAACAAGTCAAATAGATCCACCCATTATAAATATATAAATTAGTCTATATTATTTATTTAATCTCATAGAATTATTCTAAATTTAAGATATAAATCTAAGTTATATAATTTATAACTTATAAAGTAAACTAGTCATAAAGAAATTGAATTTAAAAGTCAATTAACTTTATAACTATAACTAACTAAATTTAGTTATAACTCAAATCATAATTATCTCAAAGGAGAGTTAATTTATAAGGATATTAAAGACACATAAAAAGGGAGGAAATGTCAAACATTATCATTAATTAAGGGAGAGTTTGTTGAGCATTATCTTTGAGTGTTGAGCTTTGATATTTAATGTTGTCATTGATGTCAAATGTTTTGATGAAGATGCATTGTTCTTTCATTTTTTTCAATCTAATGTTATTTGGTGTCAAAGGATTTTGTGAAAATGGTTGGTTAAGTATGCATGAGGTATGTGTATGATGAGTTCTAATTGCCAACATAGTTAGTGTTATTGATGATGATTGTTATGATGAAATAATACTATTTGAAGAATGTTCTAATGTTAGATTAAGTGAAAATCATTGAGATAATAGCATGCATAAGTATAGGTCAGTATAGAAAGTGTAAATCCCATTATAATGCTTTGTCTAGACCTTGTGTGATGACATTTATGGGTAGCATGATGATATTAATGAGATCTAAATAAGAAGTTGTGTGCTCTAAAGTTTTATGTAAGTAGTTCTGAAGATGTTATGAATGAGCTATGAAGATGAAGATAATCTGAATAGAATGCTCCAAAGAATACTAAATAGTATTTGACCATAAGAGATGTTTTTTGAGTTTGTATATGATATGTTGAAGACATTTTAAATGATTAAAAGGTCATATCTAGAGATATATGTATGTAATTCTAAATATGCTATAAAGATCCCAATTGATCTCTAATGATCTGTAAGTATCTCCAAAGTTTTGTTGAAGCTCCAAATAAGGGTGAGTGTATGAGTTTGATTTAGCATACACAATAAACATTAAAACACACAAGAGTTTTAAGGTGAAGACTATAGAGTGGCTAGAAGGTCAGATTTAAGGCATAACAGGGCTTATTGGTCAAGGCTTACAAAACAAGAAGAGAGATGGTGGCTAGATGAGGTAACACGACTAGTTTCCATGGAATGAATGAGAAAACAAACATTGACTAAGGTGATTCGAGTTTTTCTAAGTATTTGCATGAATCTTCTAATCAAGGTTTGTAAGAAAAGGCTTGAAAAAGTATTTTAACATTTCTTAAATGCATAGAATGAAGAGTTGTCTACTTGAGAAGGTTTTTCTCAGTGTTCATTGGGATGTGCAACATTTTCATGAGATCCTAAGTTGGTCATGGTAGATAAGGAAGGGTTCTAGCTTAGATTTATTAGCATTGGTTTCTATAAAGAGGATATAAGCTTTATGAATGATCGTTAAGATTGTGAGATGACCTAACCCTCATAAAACCCTAATCATAACCTGATATTGAAGATATTGTTCTAAATATCTCAAGATGGTGTAATATGGTAATAAAATTGATTTTAGGTTGTATTTAACACTCTCAGGCATATCCAAGTATGATTGGTTTCTTAGGTGAGTAGAAGACCCTACATAAAAGTGCTTATCCTTCAGAAATTCATTGTATAAGATAGAGTTCACTGAGTCAAATTTACAAAGTCAATGAAGATCAAAGTGTGATACTTGTATTTTATATTCATGAAGATTTATCGAAAGGTTCTAGATCTTAGGTATGCAAATTTGGTCATTCAGGTTGTCTAGTCACTAACATACCTAGTGGTGTAGATAGTAAGGAAATCAAACATATATGAGAGTATGTTTCTTGATGTGTTTTTATTTGAAAATGATGCATTGAAATGCATGATGATGTTGTTTGTATCTTTAATGATATATCCATGCTTTTCATAATCTTTAAAGTTTTTTTTAATATGTTAAAACATTGAAGCCAATATGGCTTATCTAACTGAGTAGAGTCTATGATAAATAAGGTCAGAATATTGGTTTGTAAGACCAATAGTTCTTAGTAGAGCTCATGATCAGATTGATTGAGGTTACTTTGAGGATGTTTTAATATCCTGTTCATGCATTGAAATCCCTTGAAGATATTAAATCATGTGTCAGATGTTCATGTTTCCTTGACTATGTTTTGGAGTCAGTTGGAAATTATAAGTGAACATCTTGTAGAGAAGTGTTTGATCCTATTTATCCTGAGTTGAAGCATTAGATGAAGTTTGTGATGACCTTGAGGATATGAGGTTTTTAAATATTTAATTTATTTCCATGGTTGTTTGGAAAAATTAAGTGTATGCCTCAAATGTTCAAAATAAAGTTTTTGTATATGTGAAAGTATTTTATAAGCAATGATTTAAAGAAGGTTTTAAGTAATAGTTGGACCTATAAGGTATTTTTGAACTTAAGTAAAGTTGGCTAAGGGATATTGGAGTGTATTATGACTTTTTCATACCATGTGATGTGTTTTATATATGATTAAAAGAGATCAAAGGGTATCATGTTGTTAAGAAGGCCTATTAGGTCTCCATAAGCCTAAAATAGGAATAAGGGATAATTGATGTATGGCTGACCCATTATAGTAATTGATTCATGACTAAGGAATTTTATTATAATATGCTAAGACCTATTCATGGCTAACCTAATTGAATTGAATATGTATCTAACCTAGAAGGATATGATCAAGTGACTTGTATAAAGATAAGGTAGTTATGCCTATTTTGGTAAGCTTAGAGTGGACGTTGAAAGGGTTCTTAAAAATAGAGAGTAAAATAGGATAAGAGAATGGTATAGATCATTTATGAGTATATATAGGTCATGTAGACTAGTATATATGTCATTAATATCCAATAGATGTTCTTTATATGAGGATCAAGGTCATAAGACCTAATCAAGCCATGAAGAGGGATAGTTTATTGACGAGAATTGAAGATCAATTTTAGAGGGCTTAAGAGAGAAAATAGATGAAATATTATATCATCATATATTGTAAAATAAATAAGGGTTTATGAAGGTTATCAAAAATTTGGTGGTTGAGTTGGTGTTGAGTCATCTAGGGGGTTGGTGCCTCCTTACAAGTTGGTGCTTGGTAAATTAGGGGTTAGTGTTCCTTGTTGAGTTGGTGCTTAGCTAAAGACTCTGTTAAGTTGGTGCTTGATAGATTAGGGTTGGTGTTCCAAGTTGAGTGGGTACTCAACTAAGGATTTAAGTTTACTTTATAGGACTATAGTCCATTTACTTAAGTAGTGGGTTTTTTACCCCTAGAGTGTTTCCCATGTATATGTTATGCTCATATGTTTCATGCTCTTTTGATTTGTTGCTTATTATTACTAAGATGTAAAGTTAAGATGTTTCATATATAGTTAAGTGAAATTGAATGAAAAATTTGAAGATAATTCACCCCCCCTCCTTGTCATCTTGTTTCCAAAAATTGGTATCAAAGTAGATCCTTTAGAATAGGCTTGATAGGCTAAAGGAGATCCTAAGAATCAAAAATAACTAGTCAACAAGCTTAAGGAAGTTTTTCCAACATTAAGGCTCTATTATTTAATAGATCTAATTATGCCGTATAAAATGGTAGAATGATAATATATATGATGTCATTGGGACATGATATTTGGTAGTTATTTATGAATGGGTATCTTGCAACTCCAATTCCACCAATAGATGTAGGAAAAAAGGCTTATGAGAATAATTATAAGGTAATGAACGACATTAAGTGTGGCCTATCAGAGGTATAACTTGTAAAGTTAATGTATTGTGTTTTAAATAAAGACTTATAGCACAAATTGATGACCATCTATAAAGGAGACAATAATGTGAAAATCTCTAAGTTTTAGACTCATAGAAGATAGTTTGAAAGCCTAAGAATGAATGAATATTAATCCATTGCATCCTACCTATTGAGATTTGCTGAATTTGTAAATATAATTATAGGATTTAGAGAATAAGTGAAAGAATCTAATATTTTCCAAAAGGTATTGAGATCGCTAACTTATATATTTGACTCTAAAGTATCTGTAGTAGAAGAGATGCAAGATTTGGAGAAGCTAGAGATGGATGGGCTTCATGGAATCTTGACTACCTATGATATGAGATAAAATGAAGGAAGACCTCTCAATAAGGGAATTAAATTTTTAGGTTAAATAGAAGTCAATCGCTAAGAAGGTTAAAAATGAGGTATGTTCATAGTTTGATGATGATGAACTCATAGCTATGTTTTTTAGGAAGATGAGATTTGGCTCAAGTACGTACGAGGGTAATTTACCCTTCAAATGTTTTAGTTGTGGAAATATTGGTCACTTTGTAACCCAGTGTTTTAATATAGACATATCTGAGCATAATGAATAACATGATGGAGATGACAAAAAGGCCTATAAGTCTAATAAGAATAAGAGTGACTTAGAGAAGAATGAAGCAAGGAAAAGATCATTCAAAAATAAGAAGAGTTTATATACCAAAGAAGACATCTCATTTGATGTAAGTGATTCAAACACATCTTATAATGAATATTACAATAATGAATCTGAATATGAAAATAATGAAACTCTATTCATAGACATAGAATCAAAAAATGAGGGATTTTTAAATAATAAAGGCCTCATGATTGATGTAGAATTATATGAAGAGGTATATTATGAGAGTGAATAATTTGAAGTGGATCTTGAAGTAGAGATGATAAGTTCCCTTGAGGAGATGAATATTGTGAATATGAAGAATAGAAAAATGAAGTCATTAGTTCAGGACTATGAGAAGAAAATTGGATTGTTTGAAGAAAGGCTGAACAACAATATCAAGTAATATGAAGGGATAATCCAATAATTTAAAACCCAAAATGATATTGTGGTAGCAAGCCTAAAGGTAAAATAAGAAGATTTTAGTATATATAAAACTAAAATATAAACTTTGAGAGCTAAGTTGGATTAGGCATCTAGAAAGATGGAGAGATTTTTGAAGTTTAAAAAGAGTACTGAGGCTCTAGATGATATCTTGAATAATCATAAGTTTATAGGTGGAAATATATGCCTTTGATTCAAATAATACATAAGGCACATTAACTCAAAGATAAAACTATTTAAAATAAGAAGGTAAAAATGAAAAGACCTATTAGACAGCCTAATGCTACAAGGTATGCTAATTCTTTCAATGGTTATTATTTTACATGTGGTCAGTTTGGTCATAGAGCATGAGAATGTAGAAGACCCTCCAAGAATGAGTACTCATGGAACTATGGAAGGAGAATCAATTTGTCAAAAGGAGATCATAGTCATCATCAGTTAAATGATATGTATAAGATGGTATGTTACAACTATCATAATGTAGGACATATTTCAACATTTTTTCCTAATAGAGTTAGAAGGTCAACCAGTCAAGATAAGAAGGTTCATAGTCATGTCACTAAGAAATGGATCAATAAGACAAACCCTAAAGATAAGGTAGAAGTGGAGAAAAATACTAAATAAGATTATATGAAAGATCAAAGTATAGATTGTGATCACTTAAGTCACATGTATAGAGATAAAAAAGGTCTTAGTTCTCATATGATTGATAAAAGTAGTAGTAATGAATAATTGGCTAAGAAAAAGAAGAATGGCAAGTCTTGATAAGGTCATAAATCAAGGTGGAATGTTTGCAACTATAGATCATAAGTCAAAAGTGAAAAAATGTCAAGAACACTTGTTGTCTACATGTGTTAACAAGATAGTCAAAGAAAAGAAGAAGGTTGATAAAGTTGATGATGAGATCAAACCTAAAGTGCCACTCAAGTCTAGAATAATGTTGAAGAATTTTTAGTCTTGTGAAAAATATATGGATATCTAGGAATATCTTGAGTTCATATTGTTTTAGTACCCTATGAAAAATGGGTGGCTCCATTAAGCTGCATGGTGGCATTCTTGTATCAGTAGAAGCATGAGGTTATATTCAAAGAAGATCTAAAGGCAAAATGCAAAAAAATGATTTATAAGAGGTAAGATTTTGAGATCTATTTATATAAGTTGAGATTGACCTATGAAGACTAAGGGGGAGTCTCTATCTCTATAATTGGTATCAATAATGGGATAGGCCATGTGTATGGTCAAGTGTTTAGTATCTTCTTCAGTTATGATAAGAAAGGTATGTGATCTTGAATTTATAGTTCTTTGAAAGAAGATATTCTTGGTCTAAAGTGGAGCTTGATATCTCTATGTTATTTATTAATAAAGTGATTATTATTGATATCTATAGAGATAAGGAGAAATTATTTATAAGATGCTTCTTAAACTTTATTGATAATTTTTTGAATCATCTAGGAGGTTTGAGAATGATTATCATAAGTGGTTTTCATAGTTTTTGAAGACTGTGTGTCATCTAGTGTCTTTGAGAGATAATATTAGCTCATAGAGAAAAGAGTATGATTTTAGTAGTTACAGATGATATTTGATGTTTACTTCCAAAAAAAGCATGGTGGATGCTTGGTTTGAGGGGGAGTTATTCAAGTAAGTTGACTAAGCCTAATTAGTGTTGAAGTGATCTTTTACTTTGATTTCATTATAAAAGAGATGATGGTTATGAAAGACTTTTGTCATTAATGTCAAAGGGGGAGAAAGATAAGAAAAGTTCTAAAAGATCAAAAAAGTTCTAAAAGAATAGAAAAGATGAAAAAAGGGAAAAAGATCATAAAATTTCTAAAAGATTAGAAAAAATGAGAAAAGGGGAAAGATTAGAAAGGATGGTAAAATGCAAGAACCAGGTTGAATAGATGATTGCCATCAAGAATGGTTGACATAGTTTTCTGAGTATGTTTGCCATCAATAACAAGGGGGAGATTATTAAACATTGTCACTGATTAAGGGAGAGTTTGTTAAACATTATCTTTGAGTTTTGATATTTGATATTCAATTTTGTCATTGATGTCAAAGGTTCTTATGAATATGTATGATTATTTTATTACTATAAATCTAATGCCATTTGATGTCAAAAGATTTTGTGTAAATGCTTGGTCAAGTATGCCTTGAGGTATGTGTATGATGAGTTCTGATTGCCAGCATAGTGAGTGTTGTTGTATGGTTATTTTAATGAAATAATTTTGTTTTAATAATGTTCTAATGTCTACTTAAGTGAAAATCATTGATAAGAAGCATGTATAAGTATAGGTTAGTACAACAAGTGTAAATAATTTTATAATCCTTTGTCTAGACCTTGTGATATGATATTTACAAGTAGTATGATGATGAGTGATATCCAAAGAAGAAGATATGTGATCTAAATTTGTGTAAGTAATTCTAAGGATGCTCTAAATGAGATATAAATATGAAGATACTCTGAAGATAATGCTTTTAATAATAACTTATAGTATTTGAGAATAAGAGAGGTCGTTTGAGTTTCTACATGAGATGTTGAGGACATTGTAAATGACTAAAAGGTTAGCTTCAAATATCTATTTATACATCTCTAAAGATGATACAAAGATCATGGTCAAGCTCCAAAGATCTATAAGTAGATCTAAAGAAGTTATATTAAAGATATAAAGAAGAGTGAGTGTATGAGGTTATTTAAGCATACACAAGAGACATTAAAACACATGATAGTTTCAAGGTGAAGAATACAAAGTGGGATATAAGTTCATATTCAAGGCATAATAGTACTTACTGATCAAGGATTTTAAAGAAAGAAGAGAGATGGTAGCTAGATGAGATAACAAGATTAGTTTCCATGGCATGAGTGAGTATGTGAATATTGACGAAGATGAGTTAAGTTATTTTAAGTGTGCATGAAGTTTCAATTCATGGTTTGAAATAAAATCCTTGAAAATTTATTTCAAGGTTTCTCAAATGCACATAATGAAGAGCTATCTACCCAAGAAGGCATTTATTAGTGATTTTTGGCATGTGCATCATCTACATGAGATCCTAAGATATTCATGGTAGATAAGGAAGTGTTTTATCTCAAATTTACAATCATTGGTTTTTGGAAAGAGGATATAAGTTTTATGAATGATTGTTAAGATTGTGAGATGGTCTAAATCCTCATAAAACCCTAAGTATGACCTGATATTGAAGATCATGTTATAAAGAGATAAGAATAATTTGATATGTTCAGATAAGTGATTTGAGGTTTTAGTAAACACTCCTAGGAATCTCAATGTATGATTGGTTTCTCAGGAGAGTGAGAAGACCCTACAAAAAAGTTATTATCTTTCAAAAATTTGCTATAGAAGATAGTTAAATGAGTCAAAGTTGCAAATTTGATGAAGATCAAAGTGTGAGACTTTTATTTTATGTTCATTATGATTTTTGGATAGGTTACAAATATAAGGTGTAAAAATTTAGTGATCCAAGTTGGCTAGTCTCTAAAAGACCTAGTGGTGTAGATAGCAAAAAAAATTGATAGATATGAAAAGATGTTTCCTGATGTGTTTTCATGTGAGAATGATGAATTAAAATGCATGATTTTTTTGGGTCTTAATTATCTATCCATTATTTTCATAAGATTTTAAGCATGTGTAAGAGGTTGAAACATTGAAACTAATATGGATTATCTGGCTAAGTAGAGTCTGTGAGAAAGAAGGTCAGAAGATTGGTCTGTAAGACTAATAATTTTTAGTATATCTCATGGTATAATTGATTGAGGTTGGTTTTAGGATGTTTTAATATATTTTACATGAATTTAAATACCTTGTATTAATTTAATCATGTTTCATATGTTCATGTTTCTTTGATTGTGTTTTGGAGTCAGTTGGTAGTTCTGAGTGAACATCTTGTAGAGAAGTGTTTGACCCTGTTTACCCCTAGTTGAAGTATCAGATGAAGTTTATTATGACCATAAGGTCATGAGGTTTATAAATATGTAATTTTTTACCATGGTTATTAGGAAAAATTAAGTGTATGCCTCAAATGTTCAAAATAGAGTTTTTATATATGCACAAGCCTTTTATAAGTAGTGATTTAAAGAAGGATTCAAGTGGTAATTGGACCTAAAGTAAACTTGGATAAGGGATATTGGAGTGGAATATGAATTTTTCCTACCATGAGAAGTGTTTTGTATCTATTTCAAAGAGATCAATATGTAACATGTTGCTCAGAAGGCCTATTAGGTCTCCATAAGGCTAAAAGAGGAGTAAAGTCTAATTAATGTATGGTCGACCCATTATAGTGATTAATTCATGACTAAATCATATTATTTAATATTATAAGACATATTTATGGATGACATCATAATTTATTTTAATAATTATCCAATATATAGGGATATGATCAAGTGACTTGTATAGATACAAGTCAGTTAGGACTATTTTTGTAGCATAGAGGATGATTAGAGAGAAAAATAGGATAAGTGAATGATATAGATAATTTGTGAGAAGAATAAGTTCATACAGACTAGAAGATATGTCATGAATATCTAATAGAGGTTCTAAATATGAGGATAAATGTCAAAAGACCTAATCAACGCATGAAGAGATTTAGTTGAGTGAAGAGAGTTGAAGATTAGTTTGAGAGGTTCAAAAAGAAGAAGAACTGAAAGAGTAGGTCATAATTTGTCATATAAGCAACAAGGTTTTATGAAGGTTATCAAATAATAAAGTGGTTGAGTTGGTGCTAATTAATCTATGGGGTTGGTGCCTCCTTACAAGTTGGTGTTGGTAAATTAGGGGTTAGCGCTCTTTATTGAGTTAGTGCTTAGATAAATACTTTGTTAAGTTGGTACTTGATAGATTGATGGTAGCACTTTAAGTTAAGTGGGTGATCAACTAAAGATTGATGTTGTTATTATATTACTATAGTCTATTTGCTTCATCAGTGGGGTTTCTACCCCTATAGGGTTTTTAAGGTATATGTTGTGTTCATATGTTTCATGCTCTTTTGATTTGATATTTATGATTGCTAAGATGTACATGCATGTTAAGATGGTTCCTATATATTTAATTAGAATTGAATAAATTTTTTTGAAGACTAATTCACCCCCATCTCAGTGATCTTGTTTCCAATAGTAAAAGCACATAGTTACTAAGATCATTGATTTTAGAGTTACATATATTTATTCTTTCTATGCAAGCATCTCTAAGATTGATAATCACTTGAAAATAGACCAAATTATATATTATTTTATGGTGACACAATCTACTTGAATAATTCAGGTATATCTAGGTTTATTTATTCATTTATAACTTATATATATATATATATATATATATATATATATATATATATATATATATATATGCACTCATATGTGCAAAAATCAATGTACTTTACCTGAATAATGAAAAAAAATCTAATTTTATGATATATTTTTAGAATTTTAATGTATAGTTATATTATTTTGAGTACTTGTTTTTAATCAGTTTCATAATGATTTTTTATCAATAAATTATTCTCACACTTGTTATTTCTTATTTATTTATCTTATATTAGTTTATTAGATTCTTATTCTCTTAGATAACTAGTTTTATTTAGTCTTTTATTTATTTTTCTTATTGTTCTATATATAACATTTAACTTTATTAATTTCTAACATGATAACAATAGTCTTGAATATTAATTATGTTTATCATTTAGATTAACTTTAGTTATTTTGTTTATATTTACGTGTTTGTTTGTTTCTTCTTATTTTTTATAGATTATATTTATATTGATCTTGGTTAGTATTTCTTAGATTGGTTTCTTGTTTTTCTTATTAATTTGTTCACTTTCTCCTCCTTTTTTTCTCTTTCATTTATTTTCTTATCCTTGTAGTGTGAACACGCATATGAGACATAACTTTTCAATAAATCTAAATATTTTTTTCCTTCAAGGTTTACCTAAATGACATGTTTTTCTTTTTTGGATAGGCTAGATGATAGTTTTATACTTAATTTAAGATTAATTAATAGTAAATTGAAAAAAAAAACATCAAAAAAGTATGATTGATCACAATAAGATGGAAAATATGATAAAGAGACTTAGAGATAGAGTCTCTATAATGGATCATGAAAACATTGAGTTTTCTTATGGCTATGATAAAAGTGTCTATAAAATATAGTTCAGATTACATAGTCTCTTAGAATTTTATAATCACCTAAAAGTGGTATTTGTGTGCTAAGAGTGCTAATTGAGACTACATATTCTTAGCTTAGTCTTAAACCTATCTTTGAGCCTATTATCACACTTTTCTACCTTTGTGTAGACCACAATCATCCCTAGTTAGTTTAAATGCAATCTCAAACCGTCATTTTATGATCATGGACCTTTGTACCCAATAGTCTACCATCTAAACATTAACACTACATTAAGGACACTAGAGCCACGTGGCACAAGTGTCCCCAAAATGGTTCCTATGTATTTTACCCTATACGTCTTGAATGAATATATTTTCAAAGGCAAAACCCTTTTAAGGTTGGCCTAATAATATTTTATTTTCTACACAAGATATATAACATTATAAATACATAGATTTTATACCTATATCCAAGAGACAAAATTTAGTTGCAAAACACCTATTAAAATATGAAACAAGTTGAGAAAAATCAAGGTTATTAATCCCTTTTCTACCCTACTTATGCATACTACCATCTAAAGCTACCCTAAGCTCACATTTTGTATATTTACAATCTAAATCACTCTAAAATAATTCAATACCACTATAATTATAACATCACTTTCACTTTCACCAATACTTAGGTGGGGATAACTACATCAAGCTTGATCCCTCCTTGGAGTATTGGTATGTAGACAACTCTCTTTACAATGGAGTGTTGAGGATGTTCATCCTATCTTAGTAACAAACACATTGTTCATATCATGCCTATTTAAAGGAGGATTAGGGATTTCATCATAAATTAGTTATTATAGACACAATATAGATTTTTAAACTTCGTGAACATAAGAACAAAACATAAAAAGACAGACATAGGTGCACCTAGAAATTTGGAGCAGTCATGCATATAGGACATTAGTGTTATTATTAGGACACTAAATCCACATGACACCTCTATCTAAATGTGGTTCTACTATCTAGGATGGGTTACAATATAGGTATCTATTTGATAACATTTAGACTTGTTCATATCCTAGTTTCTAGTACTTAGATTGTCTATATCAGGTGTTTTCTAAATAAGTATTTATTTTCACATACTTATTACTATTTTTATAAAATAAAATATAGTAAAGATATGTAAAAAAATAAGTGGTTATTTTATGCATGTCATTTCCTTAATTTAAAGTACTCATCCCTTTAATCAATCATAGGATTTACATAACTAAACCCTAAAAGGTTAAAATAGATTCTATTGGGAGACATAATGAAAAAGGTGAGACTTATACAAGAAAGGAGGTTAAATGTAGTGAGTGTGATAAATAAATTGGGAATACCCATAAATTATATAATTTTATGGACATATAATTGAAAATAATGATCAATAGATGGGAAGAAGACTTTGGAGGCCAAAAAATCTAGTTGTGTTCTTGCTATTTTGTGTTATTTTTCTATTATGTTCCTATTTTGATGTAATCTCTATGTTCTATAGTAGAGTTTAATAATTTTATAGGTTGTGGTGGCCTTGTCTAATTTTTATTGTATAGGGTCAAGTTCCTAGTTAAAAATAATTTTGCGTACCCATAATAAAAAATTAGTACATTAAATAGTTGTTAGCATTTTTTATCAAAGCATTTTTATAAGTATATTTACCTAGACATGGTCAATAATAGTGTTATATTTAATCAATTTTATCAAATATTTATAATATTGATTTTTATTTATCATTAAAATTATTAATCCCTAAAATTTAAAATAACCCTTTGCATGCCTTACGACTAATTTCACCCATATGTCCCTTACGATTAAACTGGTAAAATTCCATATTGACCTTCATGATAAGCAAATGGGTTGATTTTTTAACTTGAAAATTTTCACTGTCAAAAATATTTGTGCCTCTAGTTGTCATGTTTAAATAAATTTTATTTCTTTGTACAATTATTCATTCTTATCTTCAATGGTTCATATTATCGTAACTAGTCGCTAGTTTTTAGTTCATAGTTGTCATATCTAGTAACATATATTTTGATCTAGTTTAGTGATTGTTTATTTCTTGGTTATAAAAATTATGGATGAGCTCAATCAATAATTATGTTACATCAAAAAATGAATCAAAAATCAAGTAGACCAATGTATAACTGTTTGGTTTATGTTTCTTTGGAGGAAAAAGAATCCATTGGGTAATATTTGTTATGCTTTCTTTCAAAATTAAATGAGACCCTTATTTCTTTCGGACCAACTGGTGAAATTTTCTTCCTCTATTTGATGAATAATCTACATGATATTTATAATAAAATTATTCAAAAAATAGTATTGATGAATTTATCTCTACCTTCATATTTTCTCACATTTGCACACACAATAGAAAAATGTAAGCTTTGTTCACTCGATCATGATATGTTAAAATTTAAAATATCCTATAATTTAATGTTATATTTTTAAAATATATTTATAAAATACTTCTAAATATCTTTTTCTTGTGACAAATCATGGCATTGAATATTGAAAATGACTCTCAAGAATTTGATTACAGTTTAAATTATTCATCTAGTATAGATTTATGATGTTTTGATTTAGAAAAAACCATGTTTTTTGTCATATTCATAATTAGAATAATTTGATTCATTTTATTTTCCTAATCAATTAATTAACTCTGATTCCGTTTTTGATAATAACCTTTTATCATATAGAAATATTCCTTATTTTCTTTTATATATGTATAATGGAGAAGTTGATGATATGTTAAGAAGATCTGAATTAGAAGATCTTGATGGAGACATGGAAAACATTTTAGAGGTAGAATTTTATTTCTTTTAAAAAAAACTTCTCCTTATGAATTTATTGTTGTTTATAATAATCTCAAATCTAATTCATTTTTTTTTAAATAATTTTTGTATCACTTTTAATTGAAAATATCATGTTCATGATGAAAGTTTTGATTTGTATAATGTTGGATCAAGTGATATAACAATAGAATAATATTTTGAAGTCCTTGATGTTGTGGATAGTAGATTGAGGAATAAATTGATGTAAATTGAATATGAAAGATTTGATTTTCAATATCATGATGCAATACTAATAGGTAAGTTTGAATCATTTCATTTTTTTATCTATTTTTAAATTAGATTCAAATAGAATGATAAATAATATCTATTATGAATGTTTAAAACTTTTTGACCTTATTAATTTTTACAAAATATTCTTGATAAAATATATGACACTTGATAATACTCAAAATAGTTTATTACAAATTAATATAGAAGATACTTTAAAATAAAAAAATCATTTCCTTCATTTGAAATCTCATTACCCTAATTTTAAAAATATTCATCTCCTCTTGAATCAAAATAATAGTCTTTTGTCCATAATGAAAGAGTTTTGATTCACTAAAATTATGTTTAATGATGATTCAACTATTGTTATTTTGTTTTTCAAGGATTTAAGATGTGTTTATCATTTTGTCTTGTTGCCTTTAAATCTTAGAGTTTAATGTATGATAATTGTAATGTCTTAAATTACAATTATTCTATAGAATATCACCTCATATTTATTATTATACTTTTTTCATGTATTAAATCTTATTTACTTACTTTTTTTTATATTTTGTCATTGGTTTATCCTTCATGTTATCTCTCAGTGGGATATTTTTTATGTCAGTTAAAATAATTTTGCTTCTCTTTTACTTTGTATATAATATTATTTTTGTTTTATTTTGTTTGTTTTGATTTTTTATGTTCTTTATTTTATTTCATTTTGGTTTGTGATAAACTCTCTTGTTAATATTTATTCAAGTTCATGATTATCAAAGGAAAAACAATTATCTAACATATAATTGTAAGTTTCTCATTATCAAATATTTGAATACTTTGTCAAATTTTGATTAATGTTTTATAAATAACAAGTAATTAGTATTTATGTGTTGTGAAATTACTTTTCTTTAATAATTGGTATTCGCTAATGTATGGATTTTTCATCCAACCAAAATTTCCCTATTTTAACTTTTCTATTATTTGTTCCACACTAGTCAAACAATTAATATATTGATGCTAATTTTTCTAAATGGGTTTGAACATAGCTACTTAGGAAATGATTTACCTAGATCACACTTCTAAGTATTTTTAAATTCATAATTCTGATTTGCAACCCAATTTCATAAAGTGAAACTGGCTAGCAAGTTCGATAGTGTTATAGCCAATTTTAGTACCACTCATTTTTTTTAAGTCTTGAAATGATCATATTTTAGGATATGATGGATCAAGTTATGACCTTGAACTAGTTAGGGCCAAATTATTTTGCATTTGTTTATCAATTATTTTCTCTATTGATGGTTAAATATGAAATTGTGTTATGTTAATTACTTTGAATATTCATAACATTATTGAATTATTATGCATAGCATAAGTTGATCAATTGTTACCAAATAATTTTACCTTAGTCATAACTAAACTGTGTTTGATACTTGTCTTGGATGTTTTAAATAGTATATAATTATAAATTGTGGTGCTTTGTTTCGTAATATTAGCATATCTTAATTTTAAGAAATTTTGATTTGGAAATAGTTTATAGTCTTGATGATAGATCGCATGCCTTGTCACTTAGTGTTTTAGATTTACAACTTAGGTATATATAATTGTGACATTATTGAAGTTTTTGAAAATATATTGTCTTTCGCATAAACATGTTTTCTATACAAATTATGTGACGTTTACATTGATATTGACTTGAAGAAGTTTCAAAATCTTAATAGTGGCATGTTTTTGTAATTGTTGGTAAGTTGGTAACATTTTTATATGTGGATTGGTGAGCAATTAATTATTGAGTATTACTTGTGTTTGTATTGAATGCACTATCATTATTTTATATGACACCTTGTAGCATAAACTTCTAAGGTCATATAAGTCTTTGAGATCACATGGCTTGTTCTAAGGTTGTTCCACCATTGAAAATAATTTTATATCATAGTTTTTCCCTGATCACTTGTCAAGTTATAAGGGTCATCATGAATTGGGTAGTCATCTAGAAAATGTGGATGGCCATTTTTTGTTTAAAAAAAGGTCACTTAGTCTATTTGATATCAATATGCCTTAAAGTCTTGAAGTATTTCATATTTCATATCATGGACATTTGGGATATTAATTGGCATCATTTAAATTTAATGAAAAGGTGGCAGTGGTATTTTTCAATGCACATGGTAAATCCTATATTTTAATTAGTCATCTTCACCTTGTTTGGAATTCACAATGGCACAAACATTAGTTTTTGATTTGGTATAATTTTAAGGACTTAGTAGTAGATTTAATGTTTACATTAGTAGGCATATTTTTGGTAGAAGATGCCCTCCACTAATTTGTTGGATAGATGACATTATTTGCATTAATTTTTAACCTTTATAACTGCCTCACCATAAAACACTTCATTTTTTCATTCAGTTTCCATTTGTTCAAGATTGAATTAGAACATAAGCTCTACAAGTTTGTTGATTAAGTAATAATGAATGGATTTTTTTTTGTTTCATCTAAAAAATTTATCACTTATACACATAGTGGTGAGATTTATTCAAATTGTTTTTTCATTAAATACTTATTGTCTTGAATACATTTTCAGTTATGAAATTTGTTGTTTCATATAAATTCTATGTATAAAAATGTGTTTTTTCCTTCATTGAAAGTTGTATGGTTGAAGTATTTTCACTCTTAAGGTACATGAAATATAAGTAGTTTGCATATAATTAATTTGAATTACAAAAATCTTTATTGCATGTGTATTTGAAGTAAGTCTATGGGAAATAAGTTCATATTTATTTTCTTCACATTTATGCCTTCTCTTTTGCATTTGGTTTATTATAAATGGTAAGCTTTATTGGCTTCAAATGCTCATAGATTTTAAATTTTTTTCATATAGTTTTAGAAAGTAGTCTTGAAAATATCTCTTTTGAATCACAATATATATATTTTTTTAAATGTTATAAAAGTTATGATTTGACATATTTTTATGCATGCACACATATTATTCCTTTATTAAACTTGTAGATTTGGTTCATACATTCATGGTTATGATTTTTGTTTTCATTACTATAGTAATGAAGTGGATTCTTTCAAAAAAAATCCATGAATATGTGTTTTATTTTTGGTCATGTATGTCACATAAGTTATGTAATTTATACATGCAAGCATAGTTTTTCATTTAAGTTTTTAGTCTTCTGTTATTGAAATATATTTGGTCTAATTTTGAAGATTGATAAAATTGTATATTTCAAACTTTAGATTGGTTAAAATCATATTTCATCAGGATTCATATAGACATAACAATAATGTATGCTTTCATAGTGTTTTTGAGTTATGAATACAAACAAGTTTGGTTTTAGTTGCTTGACATGCAATAGTTATTGTATAAGTTTTAATATAATTTACATGAAAAATGAACATATTACTATTTATTTGGGTGATTTGGTGCAATTGGCTATTTTTGAGTTTGTATGCATTTCATATAAATAAACAAAGATATTAAAGTTTTGTGATGTTATTTTTTAGCCATTTTTTGCATGTATATTTGGCAGAAGGCAAATTATTTTCATTTGAGTTTTTGTATTATATCATTACATCATTGTATATTCCTACATTTTAGTGCCACCTAATTTCTAACACAAGTACCCAATATTTACAATAGGTTGACGACTCCATAAAGGGTCTAAATAAGTGGGGAACATGTTATGGGAAGGTAGAATCCTTTTATCTTACATGCATATTGCCTTTAAGGGATAGTCTATGTAATTCACTTTTTATCCCCAAATTTGTACTCACTAGTTAGAATGTTATAGATCTTTGATGTCAATGGTCATTATCCTTGCTCACTTATCTAGAGTATATTATTCTTTCTAAGGATTTCCACATCACATGTGTGGAAGATTACATACCTTATTTGCATCATATTTTATCTGATATCCACTTGATAGGTATAAATTTAATTTATCACACACACACACACACACACACACACACACACACACACACACACACACACACACATAGAGATCATATTATTACTATTCTGACACACTTGGCTTTCATTTTGTGAGTTATATTATAAGACTTTGGGAATGTAACTAGGTGTTATTCATAAACACCCATTACATTTTCTATCCACACCATCTTATTATCATCTATGTCATGTATTGCAGTGTTTTTTTATTTCCTACATCACATTATACACCAAGCACTAAGTTTGAGTTGTAATTCTTTAGATATTTTTATTTTCATCTATCCAACATGTTCTTGTTTGATTTTTTGTGCACTTAACTTATCTTACATTTTAAATTATGCATAATATCATATATTTTTTATTTCTTTCCCATATATTTATTTTTGTAGGTCCATTTAATGAATTTAAAGAAGATTTAAAATCCCAAAGAAATGGAGAATTCTTAGGTGTTAACAATGTTTTTAAAAAATTTGCAGTTTTATCTTATTTTTTAGGTCTTCCTCTCAATAATCTTATTGGGTCCTTCCATCCCCTTAAACACACATGACCTCATCTAAAATCACCAAAGTAATTGAAGGTACATTTTTTCATTTTATTTCCTTTAATTTATTTTGAGTTCTTTCAACATTTCAATTATGTTATTTAATATGTTTCTGTGTTTCTTTCCCAAAGCACCATTCCATGTTACATTGTTGTGACATGTGATGAGCTTCAGGTGGGGCATATATATACACATAATATTTATAAATTTATAATTTACTAACACTTTATATTTTAGTGACTTTTTAAACATTTGTCTCTTCAAGTACATTCCTTAAGGGGTGAATAAAGAAAGGGGTTGTTAAGGCTTGCAGTGCTTTATGAGAGATGTTACTATTATATCATGGTCCCACACCATTCCTAGTATAAGTTGATCTTCCTTAAAGTGTATTTTTATTTACATCTTCAAATTTATCCTTGTTCAATTATTTTAGATTCTCTATATCCAATAGCATTGGCTAGGTCAATACCATCTATTTTGTGCTTTTACCCTTTTTATACTATATTGGTCAACTTGATACAATTGTGAGCCTATCTTATAACATATATATTGTATCATCT
>JARHVA010005954.1:1000000-1049345 GCA_037957365.1 Torreya grandis
AATTTGTACCTTGAAATTGAAGATAAACTTGATCAGAGTGTCATTAACATGATTACACATTATTTTATTTCAAGATCATCCACACCATGGTCTGGGTAACTTATTTGTTCATGGTTTTGGTTTAATTTTATCTAAAAGGCTAACATTGGATATTTGTTTTTTAGGATGCAGGTTTAATGGAGCCCATTTGGTAATGAACATGTTTAAGGTTTTGTGCTTTAATGTTAAATTGATATTTTACTAACCCTAGCCTATGATTGATTAATTAAGTTCATATTTTGAAACCCTATCCTATTTTTTTACCCATACCTTTTAATTCAAATTTAAATTTAGTGGGAACTCTTTATTTAAATTTATGTGGGATCAGTTTTTTAAAATGCTATGAAGTTAGCCTATTTTTTTATACTAAGGTTTGGTCGTGTTTATTAACACAATAAAACCTTAGTATAAAAATTAATTCTTGGTCCCTTTTTATATCTCATAATCCATGATACCTTTTATCTTATCATGGTTTAACTAAAAATTCAAGGTCACTTATATTACTTAGCTTAAGGCTTTATCTCAAAGTTCCATCATATTTATTTATGCAATAAAACCCTAGGTTAAAACCTTATGCTTAGTTATTTTCTATGGGGTACCTTTTGTTATGATTTGATCTTGGTCTAAAAATTAGCCTAAAGTTTTAATCATGTTTATTAACATGAATAAAACCTTAGTCCAAATTGTATATGTTTTCAAGCCTAACTTGATATTTTCATTGACTATAGGAACCAATCTAACAACATGTATAGAGTCAACATTTCAATGAAGCTTTGAGACTAATGAGGTGGTGATAAGTGTCACAATTTCATTTAAAGGATATTGAGTAGCCAATGGTAGTCCACTTCTTCGATTGAGATCTAATGTTGCACATTCATCCAAAAGAGATCAATCCAATGGAGAAAGATTAGTTAAGACTTTTCAATGAATCTTCAAAGGTTCATAGGACCACCACATGACAAAAAGACATTTCTCGATAGAAGTGACAGAGTGTAGAGTAAACTAGAGAATGATAAGTGGAAAGCTTGGAAAAAATATCATTGTGAATGTGTATAAAATTAATGGTCACATGCCTTCAATGATTTCCACATAGACATCAAATTATATTCATGTGGATGTCAAATTTAACACAACAAAGATCCTCGATGATGTGTTTAAATTTGACGATCATGCACTCATCAAAGACATTCATATAGATGTCAAATGACCATCACAAGGACATCAATTTTCGGATAGTTGTTTGGATCCATTTTCAAAGGCAATGGTCATATTTTTGAAATAGTGATGAATATGGGTACCATAGTGATGCCATGTAAGCAAATCATGATAAGTCTAAAGATTTTATGGACTTGTGGAAGTTAAGGGTATAAATAGGTATATATAAAAGCATTCTAAAGTATGAAGCTTTTGATTTTAGCCTACATCAGCCATTAAGTAACTATTAGAACCTACAATAATTCCCTGACAAGGCATGATGACCTTAACCAAACCCTATGGGCATTATGATTGACCTGAGGGGAGATAAATTGCCTTCTATGCAAAGGTGATTCAATTTAGAATCCACAATAGGCAATATAATAAGCCATGGTAACTCTAAAGGGAGTTTCCTAAGGGAATATGGAACTCTATTTGACCTCAATTATAGTAAATGCAAATTAGGAGCCAAATAAAATATGAGATGGAAAATAGTAGCATTATGAGTATGATCCTAACTATAGAAGGGAATAGTCAATGAAGTTGGAAGAATCAAGGAGGCATCAAACAAAGTGGGTAAAATTCATAAGAGATTAGTAGATTAAATGAAGGATATCTTCATAAAACCAATTATCAACCTTATGCCAACTAAAAATCAACATCAAAGAATAATGAGGACCCTATAGTAGTAGTTAGGCACCTCAAAAACAAATAGACCTTAAGATCAAGAAACTTGAATTATGAATATTCCCTTTATAGCTTAGTTTGTATAATGTCTTGAAAAGGAATATGATTTTAGGCATGTGTAATTGATAACACATCTTTCCTATAGATTAGGCTATTAGAAAAGATCATTTGTTATAGAAGGTGGTAGAAAGGACACTTATCCTATACACATGTACTAATGCAATGGGAAATAATGGACCAACATATCTAATGGGTTGTCTATATAAGGAAGTATTGTCAATTGTAAGAGGTGAAGGAGTTCTTAGAGCTAAAATTACTTTATAAACTTGGAACAATTAATATAAGTAATGAATTTTGAAAAGATTGTCTAGTATTTATTTGTGTTCATTGTTATCATGGCTTCTCTCTCACTTGTTTGTTTTGATTTATAGATTTGAATGGTTCTTATGAATTCTTGGTGTGTAAATTTAATTATAGAGTTGTTAACTTGTGATAATGATAGGTTAACTAAAATTACTTAGGTTCATTTCATTTTCTTACTCTTCTTACATTTTGAATAATGTTGTTTGCTTTTAGAGGTAAATATTTAAAGTGAACTAGGTTCTTATTTACATTATTTCCACCTTCCTTAGGAGTTTGATTGATGTGTGATAGGATTTGGTCTTAATCCATTACATGTTACACATTGGTTAAGTGCATGCCTAGATGAAATATGAATTTTGTCCTGAATTTTAGAATGAAGATCAACAACGTTTCTTTTTACCCTACCCTTCATTTTACTTAATTTTTAATCAAATCACCTCAATTTAGTTGTCATTTTAAATATCCATATTAGATTAGTTCTTGATCATAATTAATCATTCTTAGGATAGATGCTTCATAATTTACACAAATATACTATTTGGCCATAATGGCTCCTAACCACCAACTAATATGACATAGTCACTTGTTTTGCCTCTATTCCACCAAAATATAATAGGATTATTTTAACCTAAAAATCATGCATTGGATTCTTAGGATTTAAAAATGAGAAGTGTTTCTTAAACACTCTAGGCACCTATGGTACATATTTCGGCATCAACAAGAGGAGCTTCATTGGCACTAAAAGGAGGGCCTTAATTAGATCTTTGTGAATTTATAGAATCTTTCCTCATTTTGGTGAATTATGTCCAAAGATAAATGTGTTATTTACATAGTCATGTTCTTTTGAGAATAATTGTGTAAAGATCTTTTATCTTTATGGTTTCATACCAATCTTTGTGCTTCCTTTAGACAAATATTGGTATTCTTTGAAGATCCATGAGTATTTTTGCTAAATATATCTCAAATCCAAGGTGTTTGAGGTTAGTAATAGAGGTTTTATTCAAATATTTATTGAGTCTTTGCAAATTTGAGTTCATTTGATCTTAAACATGTAAATATCATTCATATTTATGTATTTGGACATATCTTTGAGCTAATTTAGTTAAATATCAATGTCCTTTGATATTCTTTATACATATTTATGAAAAAATTACTTAATGTGAGAGTCTGATCATTATTCTTTACAAAGATGAGGCTTACACATCATATTTCATACAGTATTTGGAGATGGAACCACCATAATTAATATCCTCATCAAAGTATGGCATGGTTAGGTGGATCTTCTATCAATGTGCCTGGTCAGGTACATGACTTACCAAGAAATCCATAAAGGTATTTGCCTTTTTTTAGTCCTAATAATGTTGTCACGACCAAAAAACATGTTATATATTTCAAGGATGTTTGAAGACTCTTAAATGTTATTCATGAAGATGTAACATGTAGATTATTCCCATTTGCTTTTAAAAATGCTACATATGAATGGTTCATTAACCTTATAGAGAATTATATTTATAATTGGGATGATTTTAACAAGATCTTTATTATCAATTTGGTAAAATCAGTAGTCCACATATTTTATATTAGTAATTCACCATTATCAGAAGAGACTCAAATGAGCTCATTAGAGCCTTTAATGCTAGGTTCTAAAATATTTTCAATAGAATTGTAGCCCCTTATATACCTTAAAAGGATTTTTCCTTAGATATTTATAAGGATACTTTGGACCCCAAGACTTTTGTATTTATTAAAAGTTTTGTTGGAGTCATAAACACCTTAGCATTGGCTTATGTTGAAGTTATAATAATCAGTGATCAAATGCAACCTCAAGGTCAACTTTCATATGTTATCCCAAATGTCAACCTTAATGTTAATTAGAGGGTGTCTACCTTAAATTAGACACCATCATTAAACTAATTAGCCTTAAGTCATGCCTATCCTAACCAAGATTTGGGGTTCTTGAATAATTGTAAAAATGAATTTCATCCACAATGACATAGAGCTTTAGTGCCCATTAATAATTAAAATCAAGTTCATAACTTAGAAGCACCAAAGAATGAGGATGAATCCATACTTAAGATGGTTCATAAGTTGAGCACTGATTTTCTTCAGTTGTAAAATCAAGTGAATAATTCTAGGGAAGGATCCAACAGAAACTATGATTCTCAAAGGTTCAATAGGTTTCATGATAACAAAAACAATAAGTCATCTAAGGAAATGCTTAAAATTAATCTTTGTGATATATACCTAGCTTATCATTGTAATATCCTTGAAGAATATCAAAGTGAAAAGGCTACATCTGAACCTGTGTTTTATCAAGATAGTGTTGTAAGGACATCTAGATTGGTAAGAGCTTCTAAATGTTTTGTGTAGGCTTTTTATTTTCCATTTGAAGAAGAAAGTGAACCAAAATATGATCTACAAGATGAAATGAATGTTCAAGATGAGCAGCACCATGAAAAATGTTAGATATAAATTGAATTCTCTTCAAAATATAGTTGTGAAGGTAATTCATACGAGGTCATTGTTGAAATAGATCTTTCCCTAAAGAAGAAGACCCACATCAAAATTTAGACCAATGTTTTTTTAAAAGAAATTGAAGTATTTTAAGACAATAATATCATTCTAGAAACCACAAAACAATATGAGTTGAGACTTGATTGGGTAGTTGAGATGTCATTCTGTACGGAGGATGAGGATGAAGCAAGTGAAATAGATTAGAAATTTTCATATGACACCTTCAAAGGGGTGGAAGTATGTGATAAAATTGATTAAAATAGGAAGGTTACAAATAAATTTCATTCTCTTTCAGATATTTAGGATGAAGTATCCTTTCAAGATGACTTCAAAAATTTTGGTACAAAGATTGGTAGTCTATCCCCATCTCAAGCTAAGTTTAATGAAGACATTAGGAAAAAGATTATATCTTAGTAACATCATTGAATGAAGGTTATTTAAGCCACTATGTGTCTATGATTAAAGGAAAATTATCATTCTTGATGTAAGACACAATGATTTGCGAAGAATATGATTGGGTCTTAGATTCATACCTTCGATCCATATATCTAATAATGTTAATAGGAGACCAAGCTACATCACCTAGAAGACATAAGCATACAAGTGATCCTATCCACAATAATAGACCATTGAATGGATTTAATCATGATTTAAGGTTTTTTAGTAGACTAAACAATTTTCTATCTAATTTTGGAGGTAAATACTTTGTGCAGTTAGTGTAGGGCTTAGTTTAGTTTCTTTCTTATTCTTTGTGTCTTGATTTTTCCCTTCACGTCCCTTATTTGTATATAGTGCCTATTTATATTTGTTTTTTTTATTTTTTATTTTTTTCCTTGCTTATAAATAAGTCCTTTTAGATAGCCCTTAATTTGAGTTTCATCTAACCACTCAAGAGATTCACAATTCAAAAATGCAAGTATGACTTATCAATATTAGTTAATCATAGATTGTTGAAATATAAGCTTGATGTTGTAGTTTAGATAATCTAGAAAATATTGATGGGTAAGTTAATTATTCCTTGATATTTTTAAAAAAAAATTGATCTAAGCTTGGTTTTAAGAATGATTGCACATGTAGGATGAAAGATTAAACTATTAGGACACAATCATGCTTGTACTTAAAAAAAATTAATTGCTTAGGACAAAGTTTATATCCAAGGATGATTGTTTGAAAATCAAACACTTGAAAAAATCTCTAAACTTGGTTAATGTAGTTCCCAGCCTTTGTTATAAATTCAAAATGACTTGAAAAATACAAACATAAGATCTTTATTATAAAATTAAAAAGCTTTCTAAGCAAAGGTGATTCTAGTAATCTCCATGAGTGTTATGGATGGTTGGTTGGAAGTGGAGAAAGGCCTTTAATGGAGACAAAGGCACCTCTATCAGGGCTATGGATGCTTGGATAGTAGCAAAGCAATGCCCAAGCCTTCCTTGAGCTAACGAATGGTTCTTAATGAATATCCAAACATGATAAAAGTTAGTTTTAATGATTAAAGCCATGAATTTGGAAGTTGTTCTCTAAATAATTAACATTAAATAAGTTGAATCAAAGCACACACATAAGATGATTGAGTTTTGATGTTTGATCCTAATTATAAATTTGCAAGATTTTTTCTAACCATGAATTGATCTTAATAATGGTGCCTGATCAAATGGAATATGTAAGTTAATTAAGAGTAAAAACTAGAGTCTCTAAATTCTAACATATTACTATGTTTCTACTAGAAGTCACCATTTTTTGAGCTCAACATACCCTCATTTCTATAAAATGGGGACCCATGTGCCAAAATGTATAAATTTGTTCTTAAAATTGAAGATTCATTTCATTAGAGTGTCATTCACATGATTGCACATTATTTTTATTTTAAGATCATCTACACCATGGTCTAGCTAACTTATTGGTTTAATTTTATCTAAAAGGTTAACATTGGATATTTATGTTTTAGGTTGTTTGTTTATTGGAGACCATTTGGTAATGAACATGCTTAGGGTTTTATGCTTCAATTTTAATTTTATCTTTTACTAAACTTGGTCTATAATTGATTAATTAAGTTCATATTTTAAAACCTTAACCTAATGTTTTACCCAAACCTTTTAATAAAAATTTAAATTTGGTGGGAAATATTTATTTCAATTTACATGAGAACATTTTTAAAAAATGCTATGGACTTAGTATATTTTTTTATACTAAGTGTATGTAATCAAAAATGCATCATGTCTATAAATCAATCTTGGATTGAAGAAAATAGATCATACCTACACTTTCAATTGGGGATACATTTTTTAAGCAGGAGCATGACTAAGATGGGGATCTTCTAGACCCAATTAGGGGATCAATTGTCATATTATACCATGTTAGGAAGGGTTCTAAAGCCTACAGTATAACACAATCATGAAAAAACCCTGAAAGAGTGCTAGGTTTAATGTTAATATGATTATAATAAATAAAAAATTATCTAATATAGTGCACACCAAATCTTGTGGCACAAAGTGGGGGTTAAAACCAAAAAAAACTAAACTAAACATGCATAAAAGACATATACTCACATAAATGTATACATAATCCTAATGCATGGAAGAAAGAAGCAAAACTAAATTATGTATCTGCTCTTACAAAGGAGAAATAAAATCATGAATACTCACCTTGAAGATAAACCCATCGAGCCTCAATCTATCCCTTGGCCAAAATGATTTATAAGAGATTATTATGGTATATAAGAATAACAAAGACAAATCAACTCTAGGATACACAACCTATCTATGCATCCAAATGACTTTTGTATAAGATAAGATACGTATCTCCAAAGAAATTATGGAACCCTAAGATTTATTCCTCAAGTAGAATGGTCAATAAGTAGATGTTTAATCACACTTATTCTTCTTCACTTCTCTTCTTAAAAATGGTCGGAAATGAACTTGTATATATAGGTGGATCTTGCCCTAAATCTTCCTAAAAATTTAAATTATATAATGTCAACCCAATTGACCTTGTATGTTTTCAAGGATAATTCACTAGGTTTGAGATAGGTTGGTCGAAGGGCTAACAAACTCAAAAATTGAAAAATGCCCCTAGACTATAGAGGGTTGACCTAGTCAACCTAGTATAGCTGATTATCCAAAATGGATTAAGGCAAGAAAAGGAGGATAAAGCATGGAAAAATATTGGAATGGGTAAGGTTGAGAATATTAAGCTTAGGTTAAATGGTTTTAAGAGATAAGTGTGTAGATGATAAGTGGAAAAAGGGAAAACAATATTATGAAGCATCAATGGTCTACATACCTCTTTCTTAGTGTAACCCTTAACATATACACTTAGAGAGATTGAGAATTGACTAGTTCTTTCAAAATAATAAGTGTCATAAGTTAATAAAAGTTTGAAAATATTATGTGTATACATATTCCCCACTTTAATATCATCACATGTCACGTAAGTACAACACGAGATGGTGCTTTGGGAAATAAAACATGATAATACACAAAATTGATGTTAAGTAAAGTGTAGTAAGAAAAAAATAAGATAAATAAAATGATAGAATTGAAAAATATGTACCTTTACTTGCCTTAGTGTTGTATCTAAATAAATATACTACAAGATATGTGGAGGTGTCCAATGTGAAGAACACTAGGTGAACATTTAGAATTTAGTGCAAAAAATAGCCAAAAATCAAAATCTTTAAAAGATAAGTATATGATGCTGGAAAATATTCTATATGTCACCATGAAAATAACACATTTTATGGTTTTAAAAATGGATGAGTAAAAAAAAGATATAAGAAAAAGAAGGAATCTACAAGAAAATAGTTGAAGAATTTGAAATTTGAAAAGTGTTTTTAAATAGAGGAAAAGAGAAGTCATTTTTTTATTTTGGCTTGTGAAAGAGAGAAAAATATCTCTATAGATCAGACGAGATAGGATGGTGAGGAGATGATAGGCTAGTTAGGAAGGGGCTCCAAGAGTGGCAGTAGGTGCACTATAGGTATGCAACTATGAATCTTAAGCCATTTTTTAGTATTTTGTTGAATTAAGTGTATTTTAAGAAAAAAGTAATTTTTGGCATTTTAGATGTCAGGATGAAGCAAAATTAGATTTTATAGGTAAGAAAAACTAATTAGGCAAATAGGTTTGAAGGAATTAGGAATAAAACTGTAATAAGGTACCTTTTTAGGAAAATGCAAGGGCTTAGCAACTAATAATAATTAGGTTGACCTAGTTGACCTAGTAGGATGAAAAAAACCAAAATCCACACTACTGACCCAGTAGGTGTGTGTCGACCCTATATATTTTACAGACTATCAACATAATATAGATTTTCAACTAATCTAAAAATTTTAAAATGATAATGCAGTATGAGCAAGGGGAAAATAAGGGGGTTGAATTAGATTTTTAAGTCAACTAGGCTAAAAATACGGAAATTTTGGTCAAACTAGGTTGACTAAAGAACCAAAATTATATATAAATACATGCAAAAAGCTAAAAGAAGGATAGAATGGCCCAAAATGACCAAGTAAGGTTAAAAAGGACTGAATAAGCTAAAAAAATTTAATAATGAATGAATTAAAGTAGTTTAGGCTTGTATTTTTATTAAAATTGTAAAAATAATGTATTTTGACTATACATGACATGGAGGATATAATACATCTTTTGTTTTTTCTTGGTTGCAAGGATGACCCTAGTTCTAGAGTTTTCCAGATGTGTCTTGGCTACCAGATATATTGAAACATCTGACCATAGGAGATAAATCTAGGCTAGTATTTATAGGCCTAAGAGGGATAGCTAACATGTGTAGGATTCCCCTGAGTTCATATCTATTAGTCATGTTCCTTGGATGTTGGGTATGATTAACTAATAAATTCATATGGGAGGTAGATGGGTATGTGGTAGAGGTAGATATCATATTGGAGGATGTACATGCTATTTAAGGGATACCAATGACTAGAGAACTAGTGACTATAGGAATACTAGATAGCTTGGAGGAGAGGAGAGCCTTAGCCATGTGGGCTATAGGCTTGGAGATGATATTGGGAGGTAGGTGGGCTAGTATGTTTGATGTATATGCATAATTTTTTTTGGATATTTAAAAGGATGTGATAGGACTTATGACATAGTGATTGATATGTTACAAGTTAGACAACAAGGTACCATTATTCATGTTAGCCTTCAATAGGAGGATTCTATAGGAGGTCAAACTATATGATCTCATATCTATCATCTGGGTCTATCTCATACATGATATGTAAGAGGTGATGGTTAAAGGGAATTAATATATAGGACTAATCATATTATTGATGGTTTCGATATATGAGAGGTTTCCCATGTATCATCTAGTTGGGTTTCCCCATGTGATTAATGATATGTCACCTTAAGTGTGAATATGGACAGAGGACCATATAGCATGGACCATGTCCCATATGGTAGCACTATAAACTATGAGATGTGTAGACATAGTGTGGTAGCCATATGGGGACATAATGACTACATAACTAAGATGGTATATAGTTACACCAAATACAACAAAAATAAAGGTTATTAGACACTATACTTGGTGGTGATAACAACATCTAGTTGCATGAGTGATAGGAAAAATGGGATTACTTAATCTAGTAACACCAATATTGATGCCCAAGTAGTGGTATTGGCATGTTAAAGAGCCATGGGGGAGGAGGGGAATTGGGCACTAGTGATGAGGCCAACAATTAGAAAACTTTGTGAGTGGCCATGAACTAGGTAAGCATGATATGGATTAGATCAAAAGGAGAGCGATGTGGATGCAGTGGCACTAAAGATACCACCACTAGCTCTACAGTAAGATGAGTTATGACCACTAAGGACATGAAATTTATGGAGGTAGGAAGACTAGGAGATAATGGAGATTATCACCATCCTAGATGACCTAACAAGTGAGCCAAAGGAGATCTAGATGATAAAGAGGCCACTCAGGCATAAACTGAGATAAACACGAGTCAAAACAACCAGATTTGAGCTAAGGAGGTGACCTATAGAGGAGGTGTTAGAAGGCCTCATAGATGGAGAGACTGTGCTAGGTAGTCATGAAAATGGTGAGACCATAATGATTAAGGCATAAATAGGCAATAAAGATGATTAAATTATTGCATAAGTTTTTATTTATGAAATAGAGATTAGAGGTAAATACATATTGTGAGATATGATAGTGATCTAATATCTATCTAGAGGTGATTTTGTAGGTGTTGTTTAAGATGAAGAGGAAAGATGGGGGTCCCTTATGAGGTAATTACTCCATGACATCTTATATGAGACTCTATAGTCATATGACCCTACTACATTGGAAGACCCTAGTGTACCATCTATTCTAGTTCAAGTGAGTTGATTCAAATTAGTAGGGGAGGTAGAAAAGTAGATACAAGCATAAAGGGAGAGGATGTAACCACTAGTAGAAATGGGTGTAGCTAAGATAAAATCATGGTAGGCCCTGGCAAAGGAGAGAGATACACATCTATCTATAGTGACATAGATGACATAGGTACATATAGTGATGTAGACCCAATTGATATAGGCTCATACAGTGACCCAGGTTGAGTTGGCTTAGGCACAAGTGTAGATAGTGCATCTATGAGGATAGGTAGAGGGATTGAGATCTTTAATATCCTCCTTACAGTATACTATTTATATGAGTTAGATTGAGGCCTCAATAGGTAGCATGGCTAGGCCATGAGATAGATAAGATGGGGCCTAGCCATAAAGTTTAAGCATTGCATATGGATGTATTTGTGTGTGTGTGTGTGTGTATATATATATATATATATATGATGTTTAATTTTGGCATACTAATTTTTATTGTGTATGTTGTCATTATTATGGTTGTGTTTGTGGATGCTTTGGATATATTTCTTTCTATCACATGTATTTAGATATTGTTTTATATGTTATATGAAATATATGAGATGTGGTTTATTTTCTATCACTATGAAAAACACATGCATGGCTAAAAAGAAATAGGAAAAAATGACTTGGAAAAATATAATCGAACAAAAATTTACTCCACACTATTTCAAGTTTGGAAATGTGTAATAACAATAAAATAACTAAGTATAAAGAATAAAGGGATGGTAAAACAAGATGATAAAAAATGAATTTGTTTTTAGACCAAAGTGAAATATTTTTTCACCAAATTAAAATACGTAAAATCATACTAAATCATGTTGGGAATTATGAAAACAATGTAATAAAATGGAAGGTATGTAAAAGGGCATAAATTGTATAAGAAATTTGAATTAATTCAATCAATTAAACTAAATCATGTTGGGAAGTATAAGACAAAAATAAAACTGGCAAAAGATTGGTCTTAAATTGATCACACTAATTCAAGCTGGGAAGTATGAAAAATTCAATAAATGGTTGTATTATTACATAAACTCAAAAAATAATAAAATAAGAGTGAAAGAGAAATGAAGTAAGAATAAAACACATTAGATCAAGCTGGGAAGCATTTCAATGATGTGTAACTTCATAATCAATCACATCTTATCTCATATTTGACACATGTAATTTTGTTTGTGATGTGTATTATGGAAAATTTTGTGAGGAATGTCAGGTCCTATCTATGGTCTTACACTACAACTCATAAAGAGAACACCACTGGGGTGGAAAAATTGGGACAAATAGGTAACAAATGATGTGGGTAATAGGAAGGAAAAAGGTGGTAATTTATGAGGATGGCTAGGTCTAATCCATGGTCTTATAATAAAACTCACAAATTATATACCAAGGGGAGTGATCAGTAGACAAAATAATATTTCTCAAGAAAAAATATGAGAGATATAGGGAATGAAAAATGAAATTTAAAAAATCAATACTTAGGCATCTTATGAGAAGACCTCAAGATATAAGAGGCATTCTAAGGAAATGAGAAGACACTAAGTGACTAGTGACCATCAATGTATAAAGGAAACCTAGTTTATATAGACACAAAGCTTTGTAGGAAGATAAGTGTGCTACTAATATCAACTCATGAAGGTAGATTGGTATAATAAAATCAAAATAGACCTATCTTCTCAGGATGTGTTCCCTATTCTTTAGGACCCCTTATAGAGTCATTGGTCTACTATAAATATTGGGTACTTGCATGAAAAAGTAGGTAGCACTAAATTTTTTTTATTCTCCTTTTCTAATCTACTAGTCTACCACACCCCAAAAGACCTCAGGTCTACTGTGAGGCCAACTATGGATTTTTAACTTTGACTAGAAGAAGGAGATGTGCTTTGGATCATGTCTTTTAGTGTGATTTTAATTTTAATAATATTTTTTCATTTTATATCATTTCCTTTTGTAATATGAGTTGGATTTTATCTTTTTATGGATTTTTAAGATTCCTCCTCCTTACAAATTTAGAATTACCAATCATGAGAGATGTAGTGATACACATAAATGAGCTTTAGGCTTAGGCTAAAGGAAGATAAGTAACCAAAGATAAAAACTAACTAGGACACTAGGATTAACAATGAACTAGTATGTGATCTCAAGTCTCTACTATGTATATGCTTAGTTTGTGAAGAAAAAATAAGGGAAAAAGGAGATCCAAAGGTGGACTGGCGAAAGGAAAGTATAATGAGATGAATTATTTGCTAACTGATCACATGGTAATAGGAGACAAAGACCAAAGGGAACATGTTTTGTATAACCAAGTTACAATGACAATTATTTATGAAAGATAGAGATAAGAAATCAAACAATCATAAGGCACAAGAAGAGATTTTTGATAAAAACTCAACAAATAAAGAGAAAGAAATGATAAATAAAGATAATCATATGTAAATATAAATGAAAAGATAAGCAAGATATAGTACAAGAGGTAAGAATCACTATATAATAAAAATATGAATTTGACACAGTGTCAAATGATATAATAGATAAATAAGAATGAATTTGTAACACACATCCAATCAAAACGTAAATGTAAAATCACCATGATTTTGATCATAAATACTAATAAATCTATACATATACATTATCTAGGACATCATATAATTCTCTATGAAGCTAGATACAAACTGTTATTAATGTTTCATCAATCTTTAATGAAAACTAGGAAAAAAGACTTCTCTTCTAATCTCCTCAAATAAACAAGTAAGAATGATCAAAGGATCATGATGAGGAAAATTAGGCAAGGGATGCTCAATAAAATTCATGGGAGTGGGATCTATGGGAGATACAAGAATCACTGGTGGAGACGTAACCATAGGTGAAGGATTCATAGGTGGAGAAGGATCTATAGGTGAGGAAAGGTCCATAATTAAATAAATCATGGGTGGAGGCATAAAAGATGATGAAAGGACAAAGGAGGGGATGGAACCATTAGAGGTGGAGCATGGGAGAAGAAAGAGGAGAATTCTTGTGGGAATGACCTATGGGAGGAATAGAAGAAGGTTTAAGAATAGTTATAAGGTGATCCTTAAGGTGTTATTTAAGGATGCGATAAAGATTGGTGTTATGGGTGTCATATTGGTGTCATAAATAATACACCTCACCATAATTAGGTATATATTTAGGTATAACCTTTTGGGGAGGCATGGCTTTGTCTGAGGAAAGAAAGGAAGGATGAAAAGTATAAATATACTATCATAACATGCAACAATGGGTAGAATAATTATTATCTATCCCATGGAAGAAACATATACACTTGTGAGTGGTCTTAGGAGAAACACTTATAGGAGGTATAAAAATAGTGTAATAATATAGATAAGACTCATCATCCCATTTGGTAGGAAATGGATCCATATGAGATATGAGAAACAAACCCTCACCAATGGAAGGTGGTGAAAGAGGAGGAATGAAACTAGGCTCAATCGAAGGAGTAATGGTATGAGAAGAAGGGATAGGGTTAAGAAAATAGGAGTGGGAATAGGCTCAACTATAATAGGAGTAAGAATGGGATTTTATAATGTCTCTATTTAGGGAGGAGCAAGATATATAGGTCTAAGGAGGTTCACACTAATCTCAAGGGTAAATCAACTACAAAGATCAAAGTACCTAGCAAAATGGTAAGGCCTGATCATAGCATGATCCATGAGCATACTCCTATGAGGCTCCTCAAATATTTAAGGTATCGACACCATCCATACCCTATGATAAAGATGAAAAATACTAAACTTAGGAATTGAAAATGAAGGAAGATGGGAAGATACATGAAAAGTCTTAAGTAAAGAAGAATGATAATGAATAATATCAGTATTATGGACTTATACAAGACCACTTATGAGTGGATAATTTAGGGAATAACCATCATCATAATATATGGTATGAATATAAATGACATAAGTAATATGACATTATAATCCAAGGAAGTGTAATTGATAGAATGTTGATTCTTGGTTAAGACTATGGGAATATCATTACAAGGATGCTTGCGAGAATGAAGCTGCAAGGAAGAAAGAAGCTACAAGATGAGATTAGGTGAGTGATAAAAAGTTTTAATAATTAGGTTAATCTAATTGAAATCATCATCATATAAATCTAAGAGGTTAAAAGGAATATTCCCAATGAGTTTATGATGCCCATTATAACCTTAGGTTGAATTGATGAGAAAATTAAGATGATATGACTCATAAAATGAAATGTTAGGCAAAGGTTCAAGAGTAAAAATCTTGAAGATGCCATGGTCTTGGAATTATTTGAAATTTAAATGGTTAGTGTCACCTTAAATATTATAAATGGATCCATTATGAGGGAATTTAATGCATTGGTAGGTAGAATAAGCAACAACTCTCATACGGTGAATCCGCAGCCTACCAAGCAAGATGTTATAAGAAAGGGGAAAGTTAAATATCATCACCTTCACACAAATGGTGATAGGTGGGATAGTAATGAGAAGCCAGACATAACCTATAGGAGGCCTTTACCTTCTTTCATATGCTTGGCAGGTGTTGCATGTAGACTTGATATTGCATTCAAAATATCTAAAGGTCTTAATTAAGTCGAGAAAGGTAATGCAGGTTCTAGAACCCTTGTCAATCAATACATGATTAACTTGGATATCACCTATTTGAACATTAATTAATAATTTAGGATCACTCGCATGAAGTATAATCTCATTAGTAATAATAGAAGCTAACAAAAATTTTAAAGAAAGAGAAGTGTCTATAATTTTATAAACATTAATAGATATCTCTTCACATTATTGTAATATACTATCCTTGGATCCATATAAGGATGCCTCTTGTCCTACTATGGGAGGATGAGGGAAATTAATATTTAATAATGGTTACATAAGATAGTTTCTATGATGGGGATAACTCCTCAAAAGCTCAAAGAATGGAATATAGGATGGGATATTAGTGAGTTTTATGATGGGATCCCATTGATCATAACCTATAAGAAGGTTGTTAGATATAGGTGAATAATGATTAAGGAGGTCTTCATAATGAGGATACAAAGTTCATTGAAATTTAAGTTGATAAAAAGGTTTAGAACAAGGTTGTAAATCATGTTGTGAAGATTAAGTCATTGGTTCACGTTGATTTTTAGAATTGGTAGAAGAAGTGTTATTATAAATTGGGTTGTCAATGATGTTATAAGATCTCATAAGAGTGGTTGAAATAGAAAAGGAAGTGTTATCCAATGGAGAATTAGAAATTGGATCATCAAAATTAATAAGTCCATCTTTCCCTAACTCACATATATGAGTTGGAGAAGAATCCTAGATAAAATGATATATTCTAGATGGAGTGTAGATAGGGTGAGAATCAATAAAAGCAATAAACCTTCACATATTTTTCTTAAAATTTTGGTTCAAAAATAATTTGTACATTATTGGTGGAAGGGGTCACTTTTTCTTGATTGTCTTGAATAGGTTTATGATTATAAAGAGGGTATTTATGGATAGCTAAATGAGTGTTGGCTTGGTTCAAGGCTTGAGTTTTATCATGTGATTTATAATCCTTGAAAGAAATTTCATAAGATTTTTGATGATTTAAAATGATATAATCATGATCAAAATTAGGACCAAGAAGAAATTACATAGCTAAATTTTGAATTTGTCTATAGGTCTCATGAGAATGAACCCAACTAGCATGAAACCAATAAAACTTGTTTGGATTATACTAGTATTTCATAGATGGGTAGGGTCAAGATCTCATGGAAGAGGCCTAGGTAGGTGCTTAACAAATTTATCTAACGATATAGGTTTATGAACATTAATTTTGTTTGGTGAGGATTGCTATATTTTTAAGGAGGAATTGGTTCTGAAGAAGGGTTAAGAATGACAACTTGAATATTGTGAATGGTGTCATAAGAATCTGTAATACCATCATTCATAACATTATAATTTTTTTTAAGTAGGAGATGAGGACCCGTAAAAGTTTGGGGTGGATTGAATTAATGCATAAGGAAATCTTGTCATTTAGTTTGGTTAATTTCATCCTCCAATGTATGTGGAGAGAGAGTGTAGACCCGATATTGAAGTTTAAGAAAAAGGGAATTGGTAAAGAGATGGAAAAGATTATCATCATCCATTTTATGTTCACATTTGTTTGACAAAGTTTTCCACCTTTTAACAAAGGCTTGATCATTTTTTTTTATGAGTTGTTTACAATTTATGAAGTGGGCCAAAGTGTTTTTGGGAAGATCACTAGTTTGGAATTCTTGAACTAAAGCATTCACTAAATCCTACAAAATATTAATGGAATGATTTATAAGTTGGTTATAACAATCCAAGGAATCACCTGTGATAGTTTTGGCAATGAGTTTGATAGAAACAAGGTCTTAAATTTGACCCAATCCTTATAAATATTTCCAAATGTTTTAAGATGAAGGGTGGGATTGGTTGATCCATTATAAGAAATTGTAAGTGTGATACCTACAATATCAATGTTAGAAATTTGAGTATTGAGAGGTTCATTTTGGATATGCTTAATGGTTTTGTTTTCCAAAGGAGGTTGAATAATGAGATTGAATTGAGAATCTTAAACAGGAAGAGGGGTAACACCTTGATTATGTACACCCTAACCTATTAGTTAAGGATGAGATTGAAGATGGAGAAGGTAGTTTTGCATTCTCATAATTTATTTTATGTTATGAGCATAAAAGGTATTCATTTGATTAAGTGTTTGTAACAATAGTTGAATGTGTTTTATTAGCATTGTTAGAATCATTAGAGTTGGTATTAGTGGATTGTGTACCACTATTGGTGTTTATAAGAGCTTGAGAGGAATTATGAGAATGTGAGGCACTAATGGAAAAATTTTCTTGTGTAAAAAGATATGGAATAGTGAATGGTTTGAAAGAAGAATCACTAGTAGAATTATTACCTTGGGTAGAAAATGATGCACTAGTGGAAGGATTAAGGATGGTGGATCTTATGATAAGCTCACTACATGTAGAACCTTCCATGTTAGTGGATTTACTAGGCATGAAGGTAGAAAAAGTTAGAGAAGAAGAGGTCATGGTGTGAGAAAGGGTCATAATAGGAGGAAGACACTGAGAATAAAAGAAAGTGATACCCCTAAATCTAGTTGATAATGTAGGATTAGGAAAATTAGGCTCTTCAACTTGACCACTAATCATAATATTTCAAATGTTAGAAGGATCCTTTCTTCAATGTCGAGGAAATTCAGAGATAAAGAAGAGCATTTTAAGGGTATACTCTAATTTGGGTTAGTATTCCAATGCGAAAAGAGAATTATTATATGAATAGGTATTAGGAGGGGTCCCATAATGTATTGTGTGAGTGAAAATATGAACATTACTAGCATCCAAGAGAGGATCCCTACTCTATCTATGGGAGAACCTATGAGGTTTGGTAAGATTTATCATTTATGCTAATTGAAACTTAGCATTGTCATAAAATAGAAAGTATATGATGAAGGGGAAAAATGAGAGATGAGAAAGCAAGGAAATAAGAAATGATAGAAATTATACAAGGTCAACTGGGTCAATCTAGCACAAAAATAGGCTCTACAAACTATACAGGGTCAATTGGGTCAATCTAGTACAGTGAATAAAAACTAGAAAAAGAGAAGATAGGGTATACAAATTATATAGGGTTGAGTGGATTGATCCATTATATTTAATAGGGGTTAGAAAAAGGTATAGGGTTGATTAGATCAACCAACCACAATGGAAATGGAAATTTAGAAACTGATGGTAGATTTGTGGACTAAAACAATATATATTTTGTAAGTAATTTGAATAGAAATAGTTGAAAGGAAATAAATAGTCAATTAGATCAATGTTAAATAATCTAATTAAGGTGAAAAACATAAAACCTTGAACCAATGTTGGCTAATGAAAGTTTTTGTAATACAAAATAAAATTAAGCAAACAACAAGAAATCAACTTAGAAAGCAAAGAGCTAACTAATTGGTCAACCTCAATGTTTATTATATTATTAAGATATGATTTTAAATGTGATGGTAAGTTAGTTGTAAGGAACTATAATGGCAATCTAAGGATGGTTTTAGGTAGTTTGGGCTAAAAGGGACTATAGTGGAAATAATACAGGCTTTATATTGGGCCCTACCCCCTCAATTCACACACTGTAGTGATAAAGGTATCTAGTGATTAGCCACAATATACCATTAAAAATGCTTTATACTTGACTAGAGTATCAAGTCAGCTTCCCCCTTGGTGATGAAATCTAAGTAGGTTGGCCTCAGATAGACAAATGTTAAAATGATTGTTTAGATTTTGTGATTTGGTCATGTGTGCATAAAATATAAATAATTAAACTAAATAATTAATTAAAAACCACCTAATTAAGATATGTGATCTATTATAAGCATGAAAGTAATAAGAAAATAAAGTGTGAACTAATTAGTACCATATAAGGTTATTTTCAACTTTGAAATAAGGTACAAATGTTAATATGGTCAACAATGTATGAAAAAAATATAAAATAGGGTTCAAAATATTGAACGTATACTATGAAATCAAGGTCTAAAAATGAACATGTTTGGCAAAGTCAACCTAGTTATCTAGATAGCACATAGAACACAGAATTGGGTTAGCAGGGTCAATTCAATTAACTATGCAAGGGTAGTTTTGGATACTACACAATATGAAAGGAAAAATTGAAAATAAAGATATAGAGAGATAAAAAGGAACCTTGGTGGATAATATATGTAGATAATGAAGATGGTTGTTCAAGAACCTTCGTATATGATTGCAAATTTTACTAACTAGGTTGACTGGGTCGATCAAGCTTTATAGAAACTTGAAACTAAGTACTTGAAATGTATAGGGTTGACTAGGTCAACCCTGTATGTTGAAATTGATGTCTAAAAAATTATAGGATCTACTTGGTTAACCTACTAGTCTATACTAGATGTCTACAAATGTACAAAATTGTACTAGGTTGACAAGATTGATCTAATAGCCTATACCTAAGAACTTGCACATAGAAGTTAGATTATGGGTCAACATAGTCAATCCAATAAGTCAAATATATGATAAAAATAATGATGAAAAAATGAAATAAAATATAATAATGTGAACAAATCCTATAAGGGTTATTTTATGTCAAGTTCACCAAAATGTATGCAATCAAAAATGCATCATGTCTATAAATAAATCTTGGCTCAAAGAAGATAGAGCATACCTAAACTTCCAATTAGGGATACATTTTTTTAAGTAGGAGAATAAATAAGATGGGGATCCACCAGGCTTGATTAGGGGATCACTTATCACAATACACCATGCTAGGAAGGGTTCCAAAGCCTATAGTCTAGCATGATCACACAATAACCCTAAAAGAGTCCTAGGTTTAATGTTCACTCTATTCTAATAAACAAGAAATCAAATATAATATAGTTCACACAAAATCTTACGGAAGAAAGTGGTGGTTATAAACATAAAAAGTTAAAATAAAGATGCATAGAAAACATATACTCATGTCAATGTATATGAAATCCTAATGCATGGAAGAAAGAAGCACAACTACATTATCTATCTACTCTTACAAATGATAAATGAATGTAGGAATACTTACCTTGAATACAAACCTATTGAGCCTCAATCTCTCCCTTGGCCAAGGTTAATCAAATATAATATAGTGCACACCAAAGCTAATGGAAAAAAGTGGTGGTTATAAACATAAAAAACTAAAATAAAGATGCACAGAAAAAATATACTCATGTCAATGTATATGAAATCCTAATGCATGGAAGAAAGAAGCACAACTACATTATCTATCTACTCTTACAAAGGAGAAATAAATGTAGGAATACTTAACTTGAATACAAACCTATTGAGCCTCAATCTCTCCCTTGGACAAGGTTATTTTCAAGATATTATTTTGGTATGTAACAATAACAAATACAAATTAGCTCTATGTTACACAACTTATCTATGCATCCAAAATACTTCTCCACAAGACAAGATTTGTATCTTCAAAGAAAGTATGGAACCCTAAGCTTTATTCCTCAATTAGAATGCTCAATAAGTAGATGTTAATTTTCACTTATTATTCTTCACTTCTCTTTTTATAAATGGTTTGAAATAAACTTTTATATATAGGTATATCTTTTCCTAAATCCTCCTAAAAACATTACTCATAAATGGTTGACCGAGTCGGTGATAATTCACTAGGTCTAAAATAGGTCGGTTAAAGGGATAACAAACTAAAAAAGTGAAAAATACCCCTAGACTATACATGGTTAACCTAGTTGACCTAGTACAATTGACTATCCAAAAGGGAATTAAGGCAAGAAAATGAGGATAAAGCATGGCAAAAGACTAGAATGGATAAAAATGAGAAGAATAATCTTAGGGTAAATGGTTTTAAGATAAAAATGTGTAGATGTAAAGTGGAAAAAGGGATAAAAATCTTATCAATCACCAATGTTATTCCCACCACTTTCCTAGTATAACTCTTAAGGCATGCACTTAGAGCGATTGAGATTAGATACGTTCCTGTAAGATACAAAGTGTCAGTAATCAATAAAAGTTTTAAATTATTATGTGTTTACACTAAGGTTTGGTCATGTTTGGTCCCTTTTTATATCTTGTAATCCATGATCCCTTTTATCTTAGCATAGTCTAACTAAAAATTCAAGGTCACTTTTATTACTTAGCCTAAGGCCTTATCTCAAAGTTCCATCATATTTAAATATGCAATGAAATCCTAGGTTAAAACCTTATGCTAAGTCATTTTCCATGGGGTCTCATTTATTATTATTTTATCTTGGTCTAAAATTTAGCCTAAATTTTTATTCATGTTTATTAAAATGAATAAAACCTTGGTCTAAATCCTTAGTCCAAATTCTATATATTTCTCAAACCTAACTTAATATTTTCATCAACTGTAGGAACTGATCATGTTCAAATACTTAGATCCCAATCTATAGTCTATGTTTGCTTAAACTAGATTTATTTAATGGCATGTATCAAGTCAACATTTCAATGAATTTCTAGGGCTAATGATGTGGTGATAAGTGTCACTATTTCATTTAAAGGTTATCAAGAAACTAATGATGGTCCACTTCTTAGATTGATATCCAACATCATGCACTCATCCAGATGAGATCAATCTGATGGAGTGAGATTAGACAAGAATTTTCAATGAAGGTCTAAAGGCATATAGGACTACCATGTGGAAAAAAGACATTTCTTGGTAGAACTGATAGAGTACAAAGTGAACTAGAGAATGAATACTAGAAAGCTTGGAAAAATAATCCCCATGGATGTGTTTAAAATTTATGGTCATATGCCCATCATTGACAACCAAACAAATGTCAAATTATGGTCACATGAACAATAAATTTAACACAACAAAAATCCTCAATGATGTGTTTAAAATTGATGGTCACACACCCATAAAAAATATTCACACAAAAATCAAATGATGGTGATGAGGATGTCAATTTTAGGACAACTACTTAGATTCATTTTCAAAGGCAACAACCATATTTTTAAAATAGTGATGAGCATGGGTGCCACAGTGATGCCACACAAGAAAAACATGATAAGTCTAAAGATCTCATGGACCTATAGGAGGCAAGAGTATAAATAGGCAAATCCAAAAGCATTATAAAACATGAAGCTTGTGATTTGAGCCCATGGTATCCATTAGGTTATTATTAAAACCTATAATAGTGCCCTGGTAATGCACAAAGACCTTAACTAGACATTTTGGGCATTATGATTGACCTAAGGGGAGCTAAAATGCCTCATGTGCAAAGGTAATTCAATCTAGAGTCCACCAATGGGAAATATAATAAGCCATGGTAGCTAAAAATGGCATTTATTAAGGGAACAAGGAACTCTATTTGACCTCAATTATAGGAAATGCAAGCAAGATCCAAAAAAATATGGGATGGACAATAATAGGGTTATGAGTATGATCCTAACTATAAAAGGGAATAGTTAGTGAAGTTGGAAGAATTAGGGAATCATCAGATAGAGTGGATACAATTCACAAGAGTTTAGTAGATCATATGAAGGAGTTCTTCATAAAATAAATTATCAACCTTGTGCCAACTGAAAAGTAGCATCAAAGAATAATGAGGACTAGCACATCAATAGCAAAGAGACCTCAAGATCAATCTACTTGAATTAATAATATTCCCTTTATAGCTTAGTTTTTATAATGTCTTGAAAAATAATATTCTTTTAGGTATGTGTAATTGGTAACACATCTTGCCTATAAATCTGGGTATTAACAAATATCATTTATTCTAGAAGATGGGAAAAAGGACACTTGTCATATACACATGTACCAATGCAATGGGAAATAATGGACCAATGTACCTAATGGGTTGTCTATATAAGAAATTATTATCAATTATAAGAGGGAAAGGAGTTATTAGAACCAAAATTACTTTGTAAACTTGGAGCAATTAATATAAGAAAAGAATTCTACAAAGATTGTCCAGTATTTGTTTGTGTTCATTATTTTCATGGCCCCTATCTCACTCGTTTGTTCTGATATCAAGATTTGAATGGTTCTTATGAATTCTTGGTGTGTGAATTTGATTGCAGAGCTATTAACTTGTGATAATGATAGGTTGACTGAAAGTCCTTATGTTCATTTTATTTTCTTACTCTTGTATTTGGGCTAATGTTATTTGCTTGTCAAGGTAACTATTTAAAGTGAACTAGGTTCTTATTTTCATTATTTATACCTTCCTTATGAGTTTTCCTGATGTGTAATAAGATTTGGGATTAAGCTATTTCATGTTACACATTGGTTAAGTGCATGCCTAGATGAAATCTAAACTTTGTAATGATATTTGGATTGAAGATCAACAACATTTCTTTCTTCCCTACCCTTATTTTATGATTTTTTTTAACCAGATCACCTTAGTTCAATTTTCATTGTAAATATCCATCCTATATTATTTCTTGATTACAATTAACCATTCTTAGCATAGATTCTTCATACTTTGCATAAATATACTATTTGGCCATGGTGGCTCCCAACCACCAACTAATATAAATATTGTTAAATTATCACTTTTTATACCTATATTCCACAAATAGATAAAAATATTATCACAACTTACGAATCATTCATTATATTCTTAGGAATTTATAAATTATAAGTGTTTCCCAAAAACTCTGGGCACCTATGGTACACATTTAGACATGAATACGAACTCATGAGATCAAATGATCTAAAGAGGAAAGTTGGATATAATGCATGGGATAAAATATCCCATAATTAATTTTAGGACTAATTTTTATTTAGTCTAAGGACCAAGTAGTTTAACCTTTTGTACTCAAAGATCAATGATGGTTACCACCGAAGGTTTAAGATGTTTACAATTACACTAGGGTTTCAAAATTAGTTGAAGAAACACTTATTCATCATTTAATATTGAATCAAGGCTTACATATTTATAAATAAAGTTAAATTTTTGGGTATTAAAATAAAAATAAAAATAAGAGGGCAAGGTAAGGTAAGAAAGAGTGTTTTCAGGCCTAAAAGGTGTTAATGATTAGACAACCAAACTAAGTGCTCTACCACAATTACACCATTGTGTGCCAATGTTCACCAAGGTTTATGAATTGGTTTTTCACAAGGAAAAAGATTTAATTAAATGATTAATCCATAAATCCTCACTAAATATCAATAGCCAAATAGCCTATAATAAATAACACATAAGTCTTTCAAGCATAATCTATAAATAGATACACAAATTAATAAAATTGTAAAATAAAATGAGAAGGGTATATGAATGGGTTATAAAAACAAAACACATTATAACCACAATGTTCATTTTATTATAAAAAAAACTTGCTCAATTATCTAACATTAACATACATTCAAAACTAGAAATGAGTGACACACTAGTAAATAAACAACTAGTTTAGTAGAAAATAGTGAATTGCATTCATAAAAAATGAGTTCCTTTATAAAGAGTGACTATCATGGTAGACATTCATAGTCTAAATGATGAAGTAAAATCATGTGCAAACCTAACTTAACTCTAATATTATTTTAGAAGCAAAATTTTTGACCATTTATAATAGGATAGAGTTTATAATTTATAAATAAGGATGGGGGATGCCTCTAAGTAGCATGAGATTCCCATCATGGACCATGATGGGCTCCCAATGTTTATTAAAATTATATTTCAAAAACAAAATATCCTCCACTTCCTTCACCAAATATTTTAAGGCCCACCTAGCCAATACATGGAGGATCTACTAACGAACCACCTCCCAAATACTTAGACTCTACCTCTATGGTGGATAGTGTAGCTGCTACTAGGTCAAAATAACTTCCAAATTAGGCTAAATTCATTATTGGATCTTAAAATATCACCTCTTATTGGTTCATTAGTCTTTTATAAACTTGGAGTGGAGCCCTCATTGATACCTTGACCTTTGAAACCTAACTAATGCTTGTAGTGGACTGGGTAGATAGTTAGATCATTGCTTGGGATATAGCCTTATCCTTTTCCCCTTTATTTCTCATGATATGGTCAAAATAACTTAGGTGAACACTAATTTCACTCCTATCCATTAGGGTTCCATTTGGGTAGAATAACACAGTTAAGTTGACCTCTTTGAAGTAGGCCAATATCTTTTTCTTTCCTTCTTCTAGGGGCTCCACTACAATCTATGGCATGCTAATACATTATTAAATATCAACCCTCATGATCCTAACATATGTTTGGTAGAGGTTCAGGTTTGAAATGAGAATTATTTTAAATTCTAAGGACATGCCTTTATTTAATATCACTACCAACTTCCTTCACTTGCTCTCTATCAGAGTAACCTTTTTAGATACACTTGGACCCTTTGAAGATGCACCTTTGTATATACCATAGTATTGAGTACCTCTCCTAGATCTAATAAAAGTAATGGGATGGTGTCCCTGACATTCTTGACTATTTTCATAAGGAATAATATCTTTACTTGAACCTCTAAGGTTCAAACCTTCTCCTGCATGTCCTCCATTGGTTTATCAAACATAGCATGTGTATCCTAGAGAACCAATATTGACTTTTTTTGTCACTTTGGAATTCAAAATTTGGGGATTGGTTTCAATACTCCTCTTTCTAATTGATATAATGGAAACAACCCTCAGGTTGTGGGTGACCTTGTGTGAGAAATGAGTCTCTAGAGAAGGCTAGTTCACCTTGGTAGATCACCTAAGATAAACTTAACTTTACTATTGTAAAGAAAAGGGAAGGTAAAAAAACCATAAACTATACCTAAGACTAAAAATGAGGTTATTAACCATAATATTATGATACCCTCTACTTTTTAAAGCATACATAATGAAATTAAAGGAGCTAATAGCATACATAACTCATTATTTTATAATTCTTATGTATAAGTGTATTATAGGACATAGAGTTTGTGACAACACTTAGAAGTGTTTAAAAATGTCCTTATGAAGGCTCATATGATGAAAATCCACAAATAAACACTATATAAACTTGATATCACATAACCTATAACCTACAAATAGGTATTTTACTACATAAAGGTGAGAGAATTGGATAGACAATCAAGGAGAAATTAACTTCATCACATGATAATATCAACAATACTATGAATTCACATAAGATATAGGTATATGAGAAGGTAAAATTAGCTTTATTATTCATTCAAAGGCATAAAATCTAGTAGTGTAAATGGGGAGAGTCTTGTCATACCTAGTGGATGGATCCATAAAAAGGCATTCTCAGCCTATTTTATAATAAAAATAGAATAAAAACACTATAAGGCTGCATAAATACAATTTCTATAATGTGAATTCACCTATTAAAGAGAAAAAAAAAATATTAGGTGATTATGCCTTTCCCAAAGCCTTCATACCTACCATAATGATGATTTCTTGAATAAAGTAGTGTAAGAGTGAAGGAGAGGACCTTATCTTTGCTAAATGTGTCTCTTCTTGGTCTCTTGATGGAGAATAGGTGTGTTTAAACTCTTGAAATATATAATTCCATCTTTATCTCACCCCATTTCCACCTCTTTATGCATGTAAAATTTAGTTGCATGGTTAACTTGATTTAGGAGTACTACTTTACTCCATGAGAGCTACCTATCAAGGCAATTTACAAGGCCACTATCATTGTTGACATGCCTAGATGAACAAATTATGAGAAAAAATATTCTAATATTATCATTATTCCAACACATTAAATCACCATTATGGTCTTAAATGACCTTAAACCTTCACCATATTCATGCTTGACCATTATCATTAGAAAAATTCAAACTAAAGATCATTTTAAATCTTTCCTAATGACCTTTAAGAAGGATAGAAGGCTGGTGATTATTGACATTTTAATATTTCATCTCTAAGTTTGTTTATTTACATTTTATATCCCTATTCTTGGTATGTTCCTTGAGTGACTTGGAACTTTATTATTTCTTTGTTTTTTGAAGTGTCTTCTCAATCCCAATAAGATATTAGGTAATGTTTGTAACTTGTTATCCTCACTAATTTATTTATCCATCTTCATAAAACCCTAATTTAGCTTTATATTTGATTTCATATTTTGATTTTACATCTATAACTTCTTTCCAACTTCTATCAATCATTCGTCATAGATCATGATGTTTTTGAAACAATTCACTAACCTATAATTGAATTCTTGATCTCTCTTTTTGGATAGTCAAGGCTAGCCCAAGCATCATCAAGGGATATGAAGTCTCTTTTTTTTAGTCCTCATTATCTTTATTTTATTATGAAAGGATTTAATGTGTCAAAAAACCTATATCCTGATAATAGACCTCTTGGTGAGACCTGAAACTTTGATTTAGATGCTATCAATATTCCATCCATTTTCATAAGGTTCACTTTCTAGGTTTTGAAGTCCTAGAATCTTCTCTTCTAATTGTATCATCAAGAGTTTCTAAAATATTAATTCAAAACACTTCTATTTTCCAACAGTCTTGATCCACATCTCATGGAACTTTATCTCATGATCTTCTTCAACCTATAATCCCATTTATTTCTCTTGTTCTCTTCAACAAACCTACAAAATTGATGTCCCTTTCCTTGGAAAAGATAACCTCCTGCTTCCTTAGTTCTTGAATATACCAATCCACCTTGGTTAAAGACCTATACCCTTATTTTCTCCTTTGTTAAAATCTTAACCACATGCTTGGGAGGATTCTAGTTGTTGGAAGTGTGTTCAAAACCATCTTTATGTGTTTTAAGTCTTGTGTCCTCTTGAAATGTAATAAAGATCCAAAAAATAGATCATAGTGTTTAGTGAGGGTTTAAACCTCCAAGTCCATTTTTGGGCTAACCCATGTGGTTTATAAAATTATGCGCCATTATCCCATTGTATTTAGGTTCCAAATGAACCCCTTGACCATATCTAAGAACTATATAAACCTATATATCTTTTAGACTAATTTTTATACATTATATTTTTTTCCACCTTATTATGGATCATTTATAGATATGAGGGGCTATTTTCACCGAAAACATTTTTTAAAACATCCTGTGAGACATTTTAAACCATTTTTAGTATTCATTATGATCTACAATCTCTATGGAAAACATCTCTATAAGACTCACCACTCTGTATATACTTATAATTAAAGCCTTGTATTTTCTTAAGGAGGTTTGTATGGTGGGGTTTAGACATCTCAATTATCTGAACATACCTACATACTACCTTCTTCATGCCTCATGTTAAATCAATTTATCTAAACCTACAACTCATTCACAATTCCCTCTCATGAATTCATGGACCTTCTTAAGGGTCAAAAAATTTAAGGTCTCTAACCATTAACCTTTTCAATTGATTAACTCTTCAACTAAAACCTAAAATTTTGGATGGTATCTATAGTTTCAAAAATTCAAGGTTTTGATTATCATAGTGAAACCTATTTGGAGTAGGCTAGTGGGGTCAAGAATGTGCCAGGTGTGTGAGATAGACTTAAAAGGAGTAGGAATGAGGTCAACTCCATGTTGACAAGACAAACATAATTATCAAGATGTAATGAGAAGATAATGGGGTTTATCTAGGGTTTTTATAACTTGAGAAAAATTAACCATATTTATATGGGAATGAAAAATGGTGTTTTATATCCCTTGGACTTTATTATAATATTACGTTCCTTCTTGATCATGACAACTTCCTTGGAAATATTACAAATTGGAAAAAATGATTTTGCATACTTATGTTGAGCAAATGAGGCTCTTAAAACTCATTTGTATGACTACTTTCCCTAAAAATTCTTGTATAATTGACCTGAATATATTTTATATATTTATAACAAGGCATTTTCACAATTAATGGATTGGACAAAGATGATACCATATGAGTATTGAACCTTAGTCTTGCCAAGAATTCCTTAAACAATCCTAAATTGCCTTTATCAATGCTAAGTATAGTACACATGACATGACACTCTTATGAGACATTATTTTCACCTTTTTCATAGGCCATCACATGACATAACCATACAACAACACTCTTGGAGGCTCTTATGGACTTTGTAAAAGATGTTTTGAACTTCACAAACAACCTTGATCTATATAAAATAACCTTAAATGGTGTTAAATTTAACAAGTGATATAGTCCCTCCTAAGATGTGAAGACTCTTTTTGAAAACCTTAAGGTAATTTAAATACCCAAGAACATGTTAAACATTCTATTGAAAGAGTGTGTAACTTACAAGACCTCAAACCCACTGATCCCCCTTTCTCCATAGGCTTACAAATGACCTCATATTTCTATTTTTGACTTTAAATTTGCCTTAATAGGTGATTGGATCTATGAAAGATATCTTGACTAGTTTAATCATTTATTTCAGTGCAAAACAACTCTAAACACATTAAACTCCTCACATCTTCCCATAGGCTTGTTAGGACTTCTCAAGTTCAAACCCTTAGTTGAGAACCCTCTAATGTGAACCTTTATATAATTATAACTTGTATATATGATCTTGTATTATAATTAAAGTCTCATATTCCATTAAATAAATCATTATTATATGCATTCCACAAGACTCTCTAATAAATCTTGACACTTACTTTTACCCTTCTCAAGATATTATAACTAGTGTTCTCTAGGAGAATAAACCTACACTAAAAAATGATTGTTTTTTAATGTGAAAGAAGGAATAATTTGGACTTATTTAAGTATAAATTTAGAGTACACATCTCACTAATGTATGAAAACCCTACCAATTCTGGTAGACAAGCTTATAGGTCCTTTCTTTGTATTGAACATCATTGTTTTTATCTTGAACTAACCCCCATGAGACCAAACCCATGTTTATACAACATGAAATGAAAGAACCATTATTCCCTTCATTGGTTCAGACCTACAAATCCATGGGGAGGATCATGATACTTGGATATGACCTTATTATGAGATATTATAGCTTTTCCACCTATCATGATCTTTATAAAAAATGTCACAAGTTAGAAGAATCCTTATAACTCTAGAGTAGCTATATGAATACTTGAAGTCAACAATGTTATCTCTTTCTTATCTACAAGTATGTAACATGGATCTTACTTATTTTACTTGTCTTTTATCTTGACCTAGAAGGTATGAGATGTGAAGTGTAAATTTTTTATCTAGTCCATGGTTATTTAATTAATAAATGGTGATTTGAAACATCTTAAAGACATTATCTACCCTTTGCATGCTCGTGCTTTTCTCTTGAGTTTGGGATGCCATCAGAACCCATGAACTTGAGTACCTAAGGGAAATATAGCATCTTAAAGTGATATTGAATGCAAGGAGGAATTTTTATGTTTTTTTTACCTCTCTATTCATATTTGAAAAGATCCCCAAAATGCATTTAAAACCTTTACTTTGACTTGTAAAACTCTATAAGGACATCCAAGGTTGAAACCTCCTCTAAGAACCATGTAATTTGAGGGTTTATGGGATTTAATTAACATACCACCTTGTTTAAATAAATTTACATGGTATAAGGGGAGTCTTAGGTGTGTTCAATACTCCTTTTAGGCAAAGAACACATCTAAATGTTTTGAAAACCTCTCTTGGATATGTAAACCTGACACTTATTCAAGATTGAATCATTATAGAAACCCTATTGATTAATAACTCATGGACACATATTTTTATTATTATAGTCTTAGATATATGAATAAGGGATCATTTGATTTAATTCAACCCATTTATTCATGAGAAGATTCCTTTTAATGTAATGAAGACATGATTTCTTTCTCAAGCTTGCAATTCTACCCCTTTTACTTGAAATGCATTTATAACCCTAGAGGATCACTCTCAAGGTTTATAACTTCCTTGGATGGGTATTGGATATCATATAAACTATCTCCAAACCTCTAATTCTCATGCAATACATCATAATGAGATTGAAAAAATGAAAAATTGATCTACATGCTCATAGGATTTTAGGGGTTCTAGAGGCATCGATGAAGTTATGAGTAGATTGACATGATTTGAGTCTCTTTGGTCAACATTAATACATTAAAATGGTGTATAATATATTTAATCACATCCCATAAGAACCATTATTATCCATGTAACATCAAAAAGGATATCTCCATCAAAACCATGCCTCTATCAATGACTTTTGAAGGATAATTCTACTTCTAAATAATTGTTCACAACCCTTACTGGATATTTATTTATCCTCACACCTAGGATTTACTATTTATGACCTAATTATCCCTCTCTAATTTTTTTATAAGAAAATTCATCTTCACAAATCTTATGCTACATCCTAGAAAATAACTTCTCTAGGTATGTGAATGGGCTCTTGGGTCAGTTTTGGCCTTTTATTGGATTATTAAGCATGCATATTCTTCTATAAGAATTGTAATGGATTTTTCATGATGTGTATGACCTATTATGACTCTTCCCTAAACTAAAAGTGTCTTTATAACATTTTAACCTTGAATAAACACTTCTTGAAACTCTGATTTTCTCATAAAATCTTCATTTTGATGGAATTTTATACTTTTTGATTAAGATTAGTGATTTTCAACCATGAATGGATCTTCATAACACTAAAAAACCCTATAAAAATCCTTAAAACCCATTAAAACCACATATTCAAATGGAAAGTGTAATAGTTTTGACTTGTCAATGTAGTCTTCCACATTGAAAGAGGGATAAAATACACCAATTGCAAATAGAAGAGGGAAAATAAGAAATTAAATGTACTTTGAAACCCATTTGTATGGATTGGTGGAGGATATGGGGTATTTTGGTGTTATGTGGATTTATAATACATTAGATAAAGGTTCATTTTTCTAAAATTGATATGATTATGACTTACCAAAACCCTTTATGAAATCTTTTTTGTTAAAAACACCTTTAAACACTTCTATTTTGTCCAAATTATGGCATAGTTGTCTTTGATCAAGGACTCCATTACTTCAATTTGAATTATTCTAATCATTTAATGAAATCTATGCAAGGTGAATCAAGATGATTAATTTTGTGCTTTGTATCAAACATGACATATGGTGGATTCTCCTTGTTGGTTTCTAACTATGCTAGATATTTGATAATACATCTAATTGAAAATATAATTGGTATGCTTGAGTTATTAACCCCACAAGGAGTTAAATATTTATTATTGATAGTTTGGTACTAAAATAGGCGTACATTATATTTTAGGAGTGTACAAGTGTCTGCAAGCTTATCAAGGTGTCAATAGACAACATTAAAAATATCACACAAATTAGTACCAACTAAACCTTAGGGACCACTTCCTCCTGATTGAGATCAAATCCATGCTAATTATACTAATTTTATTCCTCTTCCATGTTTAATGGAAGTTAATTTTCCTAAGAGATGTCTTGTTCATTCCCTTGAATGCATTCTTGACTAGAGAGAATTGACTTCTCTTTATCAATATTAACTTATTCTTATGGTTCTAAGTCTATTTTTTTGGTTTAGTTTCACAAAGAGGGATTCCAATAGTTATTTATTGGTCATATTCACTTGAAATATCCTCCTCTTCACCTAAAAGGCCTTCATTTTTTCTCCATAAATTGGTCCCTCATTTCTAAAGGGATATGGTGGGTGGGAAAAAGGGTTCAACTAATGAAGTAGGAGTGGCCTTAACAAGGTTGGGCATCTTGAAATCATGATTCTTAGTCCAATAATTCTATCATGGTTTACTTTCCCATTAAATAATAGGATTTTTATAGGGTTATTATTGAGGGATAATAGACTTAGCTTGAATAGTTCTAGGCTCTCTCAAAGGATGTGGACCTCTAAAACTTATAATTTTGAAATAATGAGGCTTATTTAAAAAGTTAGAAGGTTTTCCTTGATTGAATCTTGGTATTTTTAATTTGGAAGTATCTCCTTTTATATGCTAATCTACAATTCTAGAAACTTATTTAAAACTAGGGATGGAAGGGATTATTTGGGGTTTGATTCTTTGCACTTGCATAAGCAACTGACATATTTGATCCTCCTTAGCTGTAATTTATCTATCCAAACTTTCCTAATCATACCTTTTCTAACCCTTAATCTCTTTTTGATGGATGTAAGATTGGTAAGCAAGCTCCCCTACTACCTACTACACTCCAACTCATTATCAATTTCCCTCATTTGTTAGTTGAAGTCTAGTAGAATATATCTAGTGATTTTTTTGGGATTGATAAGGAGAGTAATAATGCTTATTTGGAGAAACATACCTTCTAAACGGGTGGTTGGAAGCATGAATAGGATGCCACAAGGGCTGATTTTGGGTATGAGGGAGGTAAACGCTATGAGGAAGATGATATTATACTATGATAGGGTTATTTTAGACAAAACTAATAGCATTTTGGGTCTGATATGGATGGTATGAGGGTACAAAAAATGTAGTTGGATAAAAAAGAGGGGAAGGGGGATATTTTCTAGGGTAGTATGAAAAGTTAGGACATTAAAACAAGATGGAAATCCATTGAAATATCCTTTAAAATAATAAACAAACAAGTTTTATTCCTAAAGAATAGTACCTTTCATATATTCAAGTGCTTAGGTTACTAAAACTAGTTGAAATGTGATCAGAGTTACCAGGTGCATCATGAAGTGTATTATACACTATTAAGCTCAAGATTGGCACTGAATCTTTAACTAAATCCAATTTTATGGAACTATTCCATTAGGTAGGGCATAAACTATTATCACATTGGAATCCACCCTTTCGGGAAAGGTTTCAAGACTCCTTCCAATTGAAACTATGGAAACACCCCTTAAGCTATGGGTGACCTTGTTTGAGGGGTGAGTCTCTAGATAGGGTTGGTTCCCCATAGTAGATCACCTAAGCTAGACAAAATCTACTACTAAAAATAAAAAGGAAGGAAAATAAACCATAAATTGAACCTAATACTAAATATCAGGTGATGAACTAGAATTTTGTGATACTTTCTACTTGTTTAAGCATACACAATGAAACTAAAGGAGTTAATAGCATACACAACTCATTATTTTACAACACTTCTACATAAGTGTTTTGTAGGAAGTCATAGAGTTTATGAAAACACTTATAAGGGTTGGAATATGTCTTTATGAAGTCCCTTGTGGTGAAACTCCACAGCTAAACATTGCATAAACCTAATATCACACAACCTACAACCTAAAAATGGGTATTTTACTACATAAAGATGAGAAAATTGGACAACATTTCAAGGATAAATCATATTCATCACATTATAAGATCAAAAATCCCCTGAATTCACATAATATATAAGCATATGAGAAGGCAAAAATTAGCTCTATTATTCATTCTAAAGCATAAAATACAACAATACAAATGGGTAGAGTCTTTCCATACCTAATGGAGAGATCCATATAGAATCATTATCATCCCATTTTACAAGAAAAGAAAAATAAAAACATTACCAAGGATACATAAATTCAACTATTACAATGTGAATAATCCCATTAAAGAGAAATAAAAACTAAAATATTAGGCCATTGTGACTTCCCCTATGCCTTCATGCCTATCATAATGATTATCCCTTGAATATAATGGTGTAGGAGTGGAGTAGAGAGCATTATATTTGTTAAATTTATTTCTTATTGGTGTCTTGATGGAGAATGGGTATGTTTTAGCTCTTGAAGCTCCTACCTCCATATTTAGCTTATCCCATTTCCATGTCTTTGTGCATGTAGAAGTCATTTTCATGGTTGACTTGGTATAATACCACCAATTTACTCCATGGGATTTATCTTTCAAGGAAGTTCTCAATGCCACTCTTAAGCCACTATCATGGTTAACATGGATGGATAAACACCTTATGAACATCCATATGCTAATAGGATCATTATTATAATGCATTGAATCTATATTATGGTCTCAAATGACCTTAAACATGCACCATGGTAATGTTTGACCATTCTCATTTTCAAAATTCAAAATAAATTTCATTTTAAATATCTCCTAATGACCTTCAATAAGGATAGAAGGCTAGTGCTTCTTGATATTTTTATCTTGCATCTCCAAGTTTTATTATCTACATTTTATATCCTTGATCATGGCATGTTCCTTGAGTGACTTGACTCTTTATGATTTCCTTTTTTCTTAAAGTGTATTCTCAATCCCAAGAAGCTCTCAAGTAATGAAAATAACTTGTTATCCTCACTATTTTGTTTATCCCTATTAATAAAACCATACTTGAGATTTAAAGTTGGCTACATATTTTTACTATAGGTCTATGACTTCTTTCCACATTTTATCAATCATTATTCATATCTCATGATGTTTGTTAAACCATTCATAAACCTACAATTGAATTATTGATCTCTTTTTTTTTGATAGTCAAGTCTACCCCGTGCATCATCAAATGATATGAAGGCTCTTTGTTACAATACTCATTTTCCTTCTTTGAATATGAAAGGCTTAAATGTGTCAACAAACCTTTAACCTACAAATAGACCTAAAAATTTGATATATAATCTCTCAATATTCATCCATTATCACAAGGTGTTTCTCTTAATTTCTTGTCATTTATTAATTAAGGAAGAAGATAAGAAACTAGTAATAAGGGTGTGGTAGAAGAACCTAGTTATTATGCATGAATGACCCAAATGAGTGTGTAGAGCTCATTTTTATCTTGGAAGGATGACCTATTTATTTTTAAATAACTGATGGTTGAAGGATGGATTAATTTTGGTAGTGTAATGGTACTTTGCCTCAAGAGCAATTTTGGTAGAGGTTTGGATCTCTATTATAGTTACTAAATTGTTGGAAGGAAGACTGGTTATAAATCTTGAATACTTATATGATATAATAATCTTATGATTGATTCATCACCTTTAACTTCCTATTCCCCTCTTTTTATAGGTAAAGAGAGATGGAGGATAGAAATTTCTCTAGGAGGTTCACTTTCTGATTTATATGCTTGGGAGTTCATTAGCAATAGGCAAGGTAGACATATTTAATTATGTCATGTTAGCTTACACACAATTGGTAATTGTGTAAGAATGAGGAAGACCTAACCATCAATAGTTAATTAAATTATTGGTGGTTAAGGGTTTAAAGGAAAATTAGTTAAAGAGGGTTAAAAGGGGTTGAGTGAAGCGTTAGTTAGTAAGTTAGTGAGTTAGTTAGCTTAGTAGCTAACTAGACTCAGGTATAGTGGGTTAGTTAGTGGGTCTAAAAGGGTTAGGTGGTCCCTAAGGTATCCTAAGTTATTTTTACATCTAGAACCATGATGTGCAGTTTTATAATGTCTACATTTTCCCCTTTTTTTATGCAACTTTGATTCAACAAGCTATAAAACAAAAATGGATTGTTTGGTCAAAGGTATGGTTGCCTTGAGTATGGGAAGAGGTGTTTCCCCTTAAATTTAGAGTTGATCAGGTGAAATCAAAATTGAGTCAGTGTTTAATAAGTGGTGTATGGTAAGTCACGAGGTTGGTGACAAGGGTGGTGGGGAATTTAAAGTGAAAACATGCACACAAAATGTGACTAAGTGTGATAGTTGATATCATGCAAAGATTAAGTTTACCATAGCTGGTAAAAATAAGGTCAATTCTAGAAGGGTTGGTGATGGGGTAACCAAGCCACAATGTTAAGTATAATTGATCAAGTCATTTATATCAAGTCTCCTAGGTAGGGTTAGTGCTTTTATAGGTATCCAAGATAGGAAGTGTTCCTTTGAAAAACATAAATGGTTTGGTGTGCACTAAGTGGTGTAAATTTCAAATGTTCAACATGGCAAAGTTAGTTAGTGTGGTCAAAAAGTAACAAGGCAAGGTCATCATAGAGTATGAAAAAATTTATGTCAAAAAATGGCCAAAATTGAGGTGAATGTGGTCTAATGGTTGTTTGGAGAAGGGTAATCTCCAAAAGCTAGGGTGGGAGAAGGGTAATCTCAAAAAAAGGTGGCATAGAGGTATAGGTGCTTAAATTTTTTAAATGTGGGTTTTTCATTAGTAAGGACAAAACAATTGAAGTTAGACTAGCTTAAAGAACATAATCCTTTAAAATGCTTCACATTAGCATGTTTTAGTTGATAAAAATGTGTCTTGATCACATTATGTCAAGTAAGCTCATAATCCCTTGATTTATAGATGGTATAAGGGGGATGTATGTGGTAGGTGAAAGTTAAATGGGTTGGTAGGTAAAAAAACCTTATGTGGGTTAGTTTTCCACTTTTATAGGTGACTTAAGAACCATATTATACAAGTCCATGTCTTCATACAAGGTTTAGATCGATTGATGTGGGAAGTCTACTAATGTTAGATATGAAATCTAACTATAGCTTTCTTGAGATAGCTTGTTCTAATTTTGATATAGGGTCTTTTGTTATTGTTATAGTTTTGATAGGTTTGTGAAGTTGATGGATGTGAGAAGATTTAAAATGATTTATTTTGAAAAAATTGACTTATCCATCCTTCAAAGAAGTCGTCTATGTTTGGGTTTGTTTATTTGGTACCTATCTTTCAAGGGAGTAGTCTATCTTTTTAAGCAATTTAGTTTTTTGTTGGGTAGTTGTCCTTCAAGGGAACAATCTACAATGCTAGAGACATGTGACCCAAGTGATATTTTGGTATCTGAAATTGTTTTGATATTAGGTTTAGACATGGACAAGTATATATAAGATTAGAGCTTTACCTTTATGAGGGTAAAAAACTTTATCACAAAAAGGTTAATAATAGGCAAAAGGGTTTTAAGAGATAATGACCATGGGATTTTATCTTATTAGAGATGGAAATTATCCATGAGAACCATGCCATGGTACCAATATTTATGATTAGGATATAATTGTGATGGTTAATCACATGGTTCTATTTTTTAATCAATTATCCTTAAAGGGGTAGGAGGAAGGTGTGAAGAGGGTGAAAATATCATAAATCAAGGGATGAGCTTAAGTTAGACAAGAAGGTGAGTTTGATATTTAATTTACAAATTAAAGGTCACATATGTGAATCATTGAGAGGATTAGGTTTTGGTTTGCCTTCAAGAGAGGAAAAATGGTAAGCTCCTAATCTATATGTATGGGTTATGAGTAAGGTCTAAGATAATTAAAAGCAAACTTACCTCTTTTACTTTTTTCCATATTGGTGACATGTTGGTTTTCCTTGAGGATGTGGTCTCTAATATTTAATTCTCATTATTTCAAATGATTTTTATAGGAGTTATTGATTTTATTTTCATAGACATGATTATGTTTAAGCAAATATAGGTGATGCTTGTAAACAAGTACAATTCATACTAGATGTTCTTGATGATAGTCACTATCAAAAATGATGTCTTGCAAGGATATGTAAAGAGAAAGAAACTAGACTTTGAGAGGAAAGAATTCCTTTACTCCAAAGACAAGATAGAAAGGGGTAGCACCCATAGAGGTTTGGATGTTAGTGTGATAGGACCATAAAGTGAAAAGGATATACAAATGCCAATACCGACTTGAAGTACTGACTACGTTGGTTAACAACGTGTTGATAGTTTTGTTAGAGGCTTCCACATGTCTATTTGCTTATGGATAGTAAGGCGAGGAAAATCTTAAATTGATTCCAAATGCATCACAAAAACCTTGGACTTGCTCATTTTTGAAATATTTACCATTATCAGTGATGATCTTATGGGGAACACTAAAATGACAAATGATATGATTATTGATGAAGTCAACTATCTTGTTGGCTTTGGTTGAGATGAGAGTAATAACCTCCACTCATTTGGTGAAATACTTGGTGGTGGTGATGATGGACTAGTGTTGCTATGAAGAATGAGGATTGATTTCCCTAATGAGATTGAGTCCCCATTATGATAAGGTCTAATAGTATTTGGATACTTAAAGGCCATGGGTAGGTGAATGATGTAAATTAGTGTGTTATTAACATTTAACATACTTATTTACATAATAAAAATAGTCTTGGTTGAGGGTGAACCAATATTATCCAAGGTGAATGATATGTTTTGAGATAACTACACCAATAAAGTATCCCCCATAGATTCCATCTTGTATTTCCTTTATATCATGGAAATATTCATGAATATGTAGATAATGGAGAAGGAGGAAATCAAAGCCATGATAGTAAAGTATTCCCCCTAGTATGGTATAATGAGAGGTAATTTGAATGAAGGCTCCTCAGGCATTCTTAGATAGGTCGGGAGGAATGATGTTGAGGTTGAGGTAGTTGAATGTTTGCTCATACCATATGTATGATGGAGATGATTCCACAATAGAAATTGTAGGAAGGTTGAAATGTATATAATAGGGTGTGATAAAGTGGTGTATGGTGATAAAGTGGTGAAATTGTAGGAAGGTTGAAATGTATATAATCGGCAGGTTGAGATGGGATTTGGGTAGTAAGGGAAGGCATTGTATCTATGAACTTATTGGTAGATCATGGAATAGACTGGATAAGATAATGATCAAATTATTCTAAGAGTAAATCTAATAAATATTTTTAATTTTTCAAGACATAATTATTATATTATTACATTCCATTGACTTAGTTGACCACAAAATGGGAATCACTAAAGACACTGATCATCTTAACTCCCAAGGCTAGTGCAGTTTGGAGACTTATTACTAGGGCTTCATACTTAGCCATATTGTTGGTGTAATAAAAATCAAGTTTAAAGGAAAGGATAAGAGGTCCACCATTGAGTGAAATGATAATAACTTTATCACCCCCACTATGTTGGCATTTGGAGCCATCAAAGAACATGGTCATTTGGTAGGTGGGGTCCTCTTCAGAAAGAGTCATGATGGACTCATTAAGAAATGATAGAGGAAGTGATTGATTCTCTAGTAAATGGGATTTAACCAATTGATCAGTAATGACATGCCCTTTAGTTTACTTCTATTTTCAGTAACTCAAGGTCAAATGTAGCTAGGAACATGAGCCACTTAGCCATGCATTGGTTTTGATATGGTTTAGAGTGCATGTACTTGAGTGGATCGATGTTAGTGACGATGAAATTTTTGTGATTGAGAAGGTAATGACAAATTTTTTAAGCCAAAAATACTAAGGTGAGTAAAATTTTCTTTAAATGGGTGTTCCAAGTCTCATACTCTATAAATGTTTGACTTATATAGTAGACAACTTACTCTTTATTTTGTTCATCATGATGAGTAAGCATTGCCCCTAAGGAATGGTCAGTGGCAGAGATATAAAGGTAGATGGTTTGGTCTTATTTAGTAGGGGTAAGAATTTGTGGATAAAGGAGGTACTATTTGAGTGAATCAAAGGCTAGTTTTTAGTCCTTAGTCCACTTAAAAGATGTATCTTTTTTAACAAGATGGTGAAAGGGTTGACATTTATCTGATAATTGATAGATGAAGTGATAAATGGATTAGAGCTTCTCCTATAGGATGTGGAGTTTATTAAGGTGTGTTGTAGATGGCATCTCTAAAATTTATCTAACTTTGGTAGGGTCTAGATCAATTCCTCAAAGAGAGATAATAAATCCAATAATATTTGTAGATAGGGTCCCAAAAACACATTGCTTGGGGTTGAGTCTGACATGGAAATGGATTAGGTGCTCAAAGATAATAATAAAAAAATCTATATGGTCCTTTTTATATTTGTATTTCCTAAGTATATCATCTACATAGTCCTCTATGATTTTATGGATGAGATCATGGAATATGTAGGTTATCACATGATGGTAAGTTGCTCTTGCATTCTATAGACTAAATGGCATAACCCCATAATAGAAGGTTCCCCAAGGGGTGATAAAGGATGTTTTATGATGATATTTGGGGTAAATTAAGATTTTATTATATCCTAAGAAACTATACATGAGATATAAAATCTCATGGAAAGCCATAAGATAAATAAGTTGGTTGATGCTAGGAAAAGGGAAGTCATCCTTTAGGCAAGAAAGGTTGAGGTCACAAAAGTTGATAAAGAGGTGAAGTCCCCCTATAGGTTTGGTAATGGGAAAAATAATGGAAACCCATTTGGGATAGTCGATGCACTCAATAAAATTAATAGACAAGAGATACTAAAACTATTCATTGACTAAAAGGGTGATTTGAGGGTGCATCCTAAAAAGACTTAACCGAATAGGTTTAGCATCAGGACAGGTGACAATGTTGTGAAGGGCTATGCAAGAGTCAATTTTAGTCTTATCCTGATAGGACCAATAAAATACTATGCTTCGGTAAAGAAGGAAATAAAGGTAATCTTGTTGCTCTATAGAATCTAAGGATTGATCAATCTTGATAATGTGAGGGTTATGACATTTAGTCTAAAGAACATTGGAATAACTTACCAGCATGTGATGACCTACATATTCCATGATATCATCTATAAAATCATAGAGAACTATGTAGATGATCTCCTTGGGAAATCCAAATATCATAAAGATCATCTAGCTATTACCACAATTATCTTTGATAGAGTGAGTATAGAGCTATTTTAGTAGGTGGGGTAGCTATGGTGACTCTAGGTCAATGAGCTACTTTGGTGGGTAGATAGGTAGGCATCCCAAGAAGACTGATACTAGATAGTAGTGGTAGTGTGGGAAGGGCTAGTGTTTCTCCTACTTGTCCATATGGACCACCTCCCTATACCTATACCTATGGATCCCCACCATCTAGATCCACATCTATGGCTTATTAGTTGCCATCATCCCACCCAAAACTGGTTATTGTATAATGGTCTTGGAATCCCTTACACTAGGCCAAACTACATACAAACTTTATCAAATGGGATGAGCTCAGTCTCACCCTCTCTACTCTTGTATATCCATCTCTAGCTCTACAATGACAATGTATGATAGCTATAGAGAGCCCATCGAGGAAAGTTAACATATGGCCTCCAAATGACATCTCCCACAACCAAGCCATCCAGTGCATCCCTAAACTAGATAATATCTCCCATACCTCCTCTAGCTCTTATGAGTGTGTAGTCACCCCTCCACCACATGAATCCCAGTCTAAAGTCCCATCAGGTGTGCCAAAATGTTTCTCTTAATTTTTTCCAATTTCTTAATTAAGGAAGAAGATAAGGATCTAGTAATAATAATGTAGTAGAATAACTTGGTTATTATGCATACATGATCTAGATGAGTATGGAGATATAATTTTTGTCTTGGAAGGATGACCCATTTCTTTCTAAATGGTTGATGGCTGAAGGTTGGAGTAATTTTTGTAGAGTAATGGTACTTTTCCTTAAGAAATTTTTTGGTAGAGGTTTAGATCTATGTTACAGTTGTTAAATTGTTGGGAGGAAGACTGGTTGGAAATATTGAATATATATATGCTATAATTATCTTGTGATTGATTGGTCCCATTTTACCTCCTACTCCCCTCTTTGTATAGGTAAAAAAAGATGGAGGATGGAAGGTTCCCTAGGAGGTTGGCTTGTTAATTTCAATGCTTTGGAGCTAATTAACAATGGGGAAGGTAGATATATTTAATTATGCCATGTTAGCTTTCACATAATTGGTATTTGTGTAAGAATGAGGAATACCTGACTATAGATGGTCATCCTAGCCATATATGGTCAAGTTGACTATCAATGATCGAGGGTTTAGATGAAAATGAGTTAAAGAGGGCTAAAAGGGGTTGGGTGAAGGGTTAGTTAATAAGTTAGTGAGTTAGTTAGCTTAGTAGATAACTAGACTCAAGGTTTAATGGGTTGGTTAGTGGGTTGAGAAGGGTTAGGTGGTCCCTAAGGTATCCTAAGGTATTTTGACATCTAGAAATGTTGTGTGTAGTTTTATAGTGTTTACACAAGGCTCCCTCATTAGGTTTTGAAGGCCTAAAATATTGTATTCACATTATATTATCAAGACTTGATGAATTCTTTATTCAAGACACTTATAGCTTGTAATAGTATTGATCCACATCTCCTTAAAATTTATCTCCTGGTCTTCTTCAACCTGAAATCCCTTTTACTTCTGTTTTTATCTTATATAAACCTATAATTTTGATGTCTCTTACCTTAGAAAAGATAACTTCCCTCTTCCTTGGTTTTTGACTAAACCAATCCACCTTGAATATAGATATGTACCCTTATTTTCCCCTTTTTCAAATCTTGACCACTTTCATAGAAGGTTTCCTAGGTATTGGAAGAGTGTGAAGAACTATCTTTATGTGTTTGAAGTCTTATCCTCTGGAAATGTGATAAGGAGCCAAAAAATAGACCCTAGGGTTTAATGAGGGTTTAACCCTACAAGTCCATTTTTGGGATATCCCACATGGTCTATATCTTTATGCACAATTACCCCATTATATTTAGGTTCGAAAAAAACCTCTTGACCATCTCCAAGAACTATACTAAGCCATATATCTACTAGACTAAGTTTTATCCATTAGCCCCTCTAATTCTTCATATCAATTATATATTTTCCACCTTATTAAGGATTGTTCATAGATATGAGGGTCTATTTTGACCTAATTTTTTTTGTAAAAGGTATTTTTAGACCTTATTTACCTTATTTAATATATATTATAATTTTCAATCTCTATGGAAAAACTCTCTACAAGAATCATCATTTTGCATATGCATATGATAAAATCCTTTTATCTTATCAAGGAGGTCTGTATGGTGGTGTTTAGGCATCTCAGTGATCTCAACATACTAGCATATTTCCCTCTTCGTGCCCAAAGTTCAATAAATTTATCCAAACTTGTAACTCACTCCAAAATGGCCTCTTGTGACTTCATGAACCTTCTTAAAGGTCAAAAACATCAAGGTCTGCAACCATCAACCTTTTTAACTAATCAACTCTTCAAATAGAACCTACAACTTTTTATGGTATCTCAAGTTTAAACAAGTCAACATTTTGATTATCAAAATGAAACTTATTTGGGTCAAGCTTGTGGGGTCAACAATGTTCAAGGTGTGATGGATAGACTCAAAAGGAGTGGGAATGAGGTCAACTCATGCTATAAGTCCAAACAAAAATACTGAGATGCAATGAGAGGTTAATGGGGTTGTCCAATGTTTTGATAACTTGATACATGTTTACCATTTTTCTATGGGAATTCACAATGGAGTTTATTATCCCTTGGATTTTTTTACAACATTGAATTCCTTATTGATCATGACAACTTACTTTGGTATCTTATAAAGTGGCAAACATGATTTGACATACTTATGTTGAGCAAATGAGACTTTTGAAACTCCTTTATATGACTTATTCCCTAATAAATATTGGTTAACTAACCTAAAAATCTTTTATATGTTTAAAACAAGACATTTTCACAATGAATGGTTAGGATAAGGATTATACCATATGAGTATTGAACCTTGGCCTTGCCAATAGTAACTTGAACAATACTAAATTACATTAATATATTCTAATTATAGTACACATGACACAACACTCTTATGAGACACTTTTGTCACCTTTTGTATAGGACATCACATGACATAACCATAACACAACACTCTTTGAGGCTATTATGGAATTTTCAAAAGATGTTTTGAACTTCACAAATAACCTTAACCTCTAAAAAATAATCTTAAATGATGTTAAAGCTGACAAGTGATACATTCCATCCTAATATGTGTAAACTCATTTCAAAGATCCTAAGTCAACTTAAATACCTAATAAAATTCTAAACATTCAAATGAAAGATTGTGAAACTTAAAATACCTCAAACCCACTAATCCCACTTTCTCCATAGGCTTATAAATCACCTCATTGTTCTCTTTTGGACTTGAAATATGCCTTGATAGATGCTTGGATTTATGGAGGATCTTTTAAATAATATATTCATTAATTCTAATGAAAAACACCTATAAACACATTTCAAGCCCCACATCTTTTCATAGGCATGTTAGGAATTCACAAGTTTAAACACTGAGTTGAGAACCCTACAATGTGTACCTTCATGAACTTGTAACCTATATAGATGATCTTGTAATCTAATGAAACTCTCCTTTTTCATTGAATACCTAATTTATATATGTAGTCCAAAGGGATATATAATCAATATTGACACTCACTTTGAACCTTATTAGGATGTTGTAATTAATGTTCTCTAGGAGAAGAAACCTACACTTGTGAATAAAAGATATTTAATGTGAAAGAAAGAATTCTTTGGATTTATTGAAGTCTGACTTTATAGTGAACATCTCACTGATGTAGGTAAATCTTACAATTTATATTATATGTGCATGTAGGTCCTTTATTTAGATTAAAAACCATTGTTCTTATCTTGAACTAACCCCCATGAGACTAAACCCATGTATATATAACATGAAGATCAAGACCCATGATTCCCTTCCTTGGAGCAAACCTATAACTCCCTAGAGAGGATATTAAGGCCTGTATATGACCTTATTATGAGATATTATGTCCTGCCTACCTATCATGATATTTTTGAATAATGTCACAAGCTAGGAGAATCCATAGAACTCTTTAGGAACTATGTGAATGCTTAAACTCAAAAATGTTTTATTTTCTTCTCTATAGGTTTTCAATGTGGATCTTACCCATTTTAATTTTATTTTATCTTACCTTGTATGTTTTGATATATGAATGGTAAAATTTATATCTATTCCATTGTTATTTCATTAATAAATGGTATCTTAAAACATCTTGAAGACATTCTATGTTCTTTGCATGCTTGTGATATTTTATTAAGTTTGAGATGCCATCAAACCTAAGAGTTTGAAGACATAAGGGATATGCACCCTCTACAAGTGATATCAAATTCAAGGAGGAAGTTTTCTAATTTGTTATCTCTCTATTAATTTTTTAAAAGAGGCCTAATATGTGTTGAAGACCTTTAATTTGACTTTTAGACCTCTATAAGGACATCTAAAGTTGAAACCTCCTCTAAAAACCCTATAATTTGATGGTTTATGGGATTTAATTCACATTACACATTTTTTAAATAAATTAATGGGTTATAATGGGATTATTATGTGTGTTTAAGACTCCTTTTAGGTAAAGAACACCTCTAAATTTTTTAAAAACCTTGCTCTTGGATATGCAAGCGTGATATTTATTCAAGATTGAAGCATTCTATAAGCCTTGTTAATTGAGATCTCATGTATATAAATTTTTCTTGGGATAACCTTGGATATATTATAACGGGATAAATTTATTTAATTAAAACCCATTTCTTCATGAGAAGACTCCCTTTAATGCAATGAAGACATGATTTCTTTCTCAAACTTGTAATTCTACCCTTTTTACTTGAAATGCATATATAACCCTAGGGGATGACTCTCAAGGTTTAAAATTTACTTTTAGGTTGATTTTAGAGTGTAAAAACTATAACCAAAACATCTAATTCTCATTCAATCCATCAGAATAAGCTTGAAAAATGAATAATTGACCCACAGGCTCATAGGGTTTTAGGGGTTTTAGAAGCATCAATGAAGTTTTGATAGGATTAATGTGACTTGAGGATTTTAATTAAAAATTAATGAATTAAAATACTTTTAATATACCCCCTTAGATTCACAAAAAACCATTCTTCTCCATTCAATAATAAAAAGGAGATCTGCATCAAAATCATGCCTCTATCAATGACCTTTGAAGTCTATTTATATTTCTAAATTATTTTTCATAGCCATGCCTTGATATTTATTTATCTTAACACATGGGATGTAATATTTGTGACCTAAATATTCCTCTCTAATATCATTATAGTCCCATTCATCTTCTCATCTCTTCTAGTACATCCTAGAAAATAACTTATCTAGGTCTGCAAAGGAGCTTTTGGGCTAGTTTTGGCCTTTTATTAGATTTTTGAGAATTTATATTATTATATAAGAAAAATAATGGGTTTTTAATTATGTTTGTTACCTCTCATGAATCTACCTTGACCTAAAAATTTTCATATATATTTGTAACCTTGAAGAAAAACTCCTTAAAACTCTATTTTTCTCATAGGAAATATTCATTTTGAAGGTTTTGTCTACATTTTGGTTGATATTAGTTATTTTAAACCATAAATGGATATCTATAACAATGAAAAAACCCTAATAAAATATTTATAAACCATGAAATATACATATTCATATGGAAAATATAATGGTTTTGGCTTGTTAATGCAGTCTATAACATTGAAAGAGGGATAAAAGACACCAAATACAAAGAGGGGAGGGGAAAACAAGACATTAAATGTAATTTTAATACCTTTTATACAAATCAGTGGAGGTTATGGGTTATTTTGGTGTTATTTTTATTTATAAGACATTAGATAAAGGTTCTTTTATCCAAAAGTGACTTGGAAGGGTCAATAATAATATATTTTAACCTTCTACATGCTCTTATGCACTTTAGAAATCCTTTTGAATGACTTTTTTACCTGATTATAAATTATCAAAACATTTTATGACCTCTTTTTTTTTTGTTAAAACCCACCTTTAAACACTTACATTTTTTCTAAATGATGGCATAGTTGTTTTCAATCAAGGATTACATTACTTTAGTTTGAATACTTATAAGCATGTAATGAAATCTAAACAAGGTGAATCAGGACTTTGAACAAGGATTTAAGACACAAATATGAATTAAATAACCCTTAGATACTTGATACAAACTATGACTCATGACAAAGAGGAAAATATTCCTTCATTATAGTTATAAATACAAGGACTCAAGCATACAAGGTTTAGAACATAATTAGCCTTCATGAGGTGCATGCAAGGAAGAACACTAGACTAAATTTACAAAAAATATCCTCCCAAATTAAGTGAATGTTCTAAAACTCATGGGTGGCTAGAAGAGCCAACATATCCTCATCCTCCTTCTCTTATCCCATAGATGTCCTCACTTTTTAGGGTATAATATGTCTTGTTGAGTTTTCCAAACCACTAGGTTCCCCTCCTAGATGAACTTCTAAGTCAATATTTTACTCATTTTCCTTATGGTATGGTAAAACTCCCAATACATTTCAAGGTCACCTTGTAGAGTCAACTTAGGTGCCTATGACACTATAAATATTTCCATGGTGGAGGGAGGTATTAGTGGGGTGAGGAAGATGGTTGCAATAGGTGGAGGGTGAGGTGAAGGGGGGAATAGATGAAGTGAGAGAGATGAAAGAGGAGATAAATAGAGGATGAGGAAGCAAGATGAATGGGGAGGAAAAAGGGAACATATGTGTTTCTTATTTTCTCTAGATCAAATTAAACTATGGGGAAATGACTTTAAAGAGAGGAGACATTCATCAAAAAGAAGTAAATTATTTGGATATAGATAAATCCATAAGTACCTAGGATGATAGAAAAGAGAGACTTGGGAATGATGTAAGGATCCATAAGGGGTGGTGGAGAAGTGGTGGGAGAAATTGGGACCTAAATAGAAGGCTAAGGATGAATTACCTTATGTTTCTTTTAGGTCCTCTTATCTAGATCAACTTCATTTGTTGCAATAGAGGGGAATAAGGATAGAAGAGGCTACAAGAACTAATTAAATAACATAATGGGTAGATGCAGGGTTCATTGGAACATCCTATGATACATTATCTATGCACACCATTACAATTATTTTTATAATCATATCTTCACCTATTGGGCATGGGCCACTTGTAAATATATAGACCCCGTAAATGACAATAAAGGAACCACAAATATTCTTTCATGTGGGATGGATGATGTCAATGAAAATGAGGAGATGAATTTGTGCATGTTTGAGAATAGAATAACTTGGATAAATTGTGGAGATGGATAATGGGAGTAAGGGGAGGTACCATTTGAGTGTACTATTGGATAGTTTGGAAGCTAGGTGGGAAGAGAGGCTATTAGAGAATGGAGGGAGAAAGGAAAGGG